>JAURVB010012916.1:0-25355 GCA_033002965.1 Piper betle | reverse complement strand
TGTCGCTTACTTTTAACTTGTTAACACATAATAAAGGAAACCTCTTGTCAAAAGTAAACCAAAAGTTTAATCTTCTCCTCAAACCTCTACAAGCTGACAAACCAAAGCTTCTTAAAGGCAAAGATCAGAAACTAGAAGGTATGACAGATGTACAATTTATTGAAAATGATGTGAAAAAGATGAGATTGCTAAGACTGATATTTTATTGGCCTTAGATGAAATGTTTTATTTAATATACAAACTATTCATACATTAGCTAAGGATTTGTGGGATGGTCTTTCACAGACTGTGCGAAGACAAGTCTTTAGTAAGCATGATTTTTATGAGGAGGCGATTATATAATTTGAAGATGAAGGATGAGACTTATTTTTATTAATATTTAAATATATTTAATAGCTTAGTAAATGACCTGTTTGAAATATGTGTAAAGGCTAATGGGGAAGAACATGCTACTTCACTTTTTGGTTCGTTGCCTTGTGGGATAACTTAAATGAGTTTGACAGTTGTTAATTTGAAGATGAAGGATGTGACTTCTTTTCATTAACACTTCAATGTGTTTAATATTTTAGTGAATGACCTGTTGGGAACATGTGTAAAGGTTAATGAGGAAGAACATGCTCCCTTACTTTTTAGTTCATTGCCAACTCGTGGGATAACTTAAATATGAGTTTGACAATTGTTCAATTTGAAGATGAAGGATTTGACTTGGCTTCTAAGGGGACCATGTTGAGTTTCCTGGGGACCATTTCCTTGGCTTAGAAGGGGACAATGTTGAAAAACTCAAAGGTGGGGACCATTTCCAACTTCGAAGGGGACTATGTTGAAAAACTCAACAAAGTGGTTGTCTCACAATTTAGTGCGTGAAAATGAAAAAGATAAGAAATGAAAGGTTATAATAAATTATGGATATACACGTTTTATAATAATGAAATACAAAAGTAATAATAATTAAGTTTACACATTCTATAATAACGAAATATGAAAAAATAATAAATGAAGTTTATTGGAAACAATTTATAAATATTATTAAAATAAATTAATTTAATAATGTTTAAAATTCATTTCGAAATAAAATAACATAATTATTTTTGAGGTTTTATAATATCTCCAACTTGGAAGGGGAACAATATTAGGTTCAAGCGGACAAACAATAAAAGAAAGGTGGTAAGGTAATTTATTGTAGAAAATTCAAGAAGGATATGCAAAATGGCAAGGAGAAAGATCAAGATGGAGAAGAGGAAAAGATGTCAATTTTATTGATTATGAAAATTACTTGGTAGTTGTTATTTGTAATGATGGGTGCTTTGGTAAGATAGATAATTCACGTTAAATCGTGGACTCTAGAGCTTCCTTTCATATAACATCACATAGAAAGTTTTCACTACCTATAAATCAAAAAAATTGGAAATAGAAAAGATGAGAAATAATGACACATCATGTGTTGTCGGCATGGGAAATGAGTGGTGACTACTTTGGGTCATAAATTGATTTTGAAGAATGTGAAACATATTCCAAGCTTGAGAGAAAATCTGTTGTTTTTAAGCAAGTTGGATGAAATTGACTATAGTTCTCAATTTACTAGACGAATATAGAAGTTATCCAAGGGAACATTTATCATTGCAAAAGGAGGAAGATGTGGCAAATTACAAGACATTAGTTTGATATGCTAAAAAGTGATAATACTCTTGATGGTTCTACTAAGAAAATTTGACTTCAACGGGTTGGTCATATTAAGGTAAAAATGACATTAAAATTCTTGGTAATGATTACACTCATGATGGAAGAAATGCTCTTGTCAAGGTGGAAAATGAAAATGAGACATTTTTGGAACTCTAGTCGACGAGTTAGTGAAAATGTTTGAAGAGAAAATTATTGTAAATGACGAAAAACAAGCTCATAATTTTTTTCCTAAGAGGGTCTTCCCTCAAGAGGGTGGGGGAGATGTGCCTAAGGTTATAGGATAAGAGAGTTTTCTACATGAGTTGGGAGAGGAGATGTGTTGAGATGTTTACTTCCTCGTGTAATGATGATCGGTAGGTTGTAAAAAATGGTGCATTAAGTTGATGGGTGTTCTATAAGCGGTGTTGCGTGCATGCTTTTTGCAAGGAGTTTCCATATGGGTTGGGAAGGGGACTTTGTATGGGATGTATCTTTCTCCTGGCTAAAATTAACCCGTGTGTACCCTATGATACAAGAGGGGTGAATTGTTGGAGTTCTTCATCATACGATAAATATGAGAAAACACACAACTACATGAGAAGTTATAAAGACATAAAGATAGTCCAGGAGGTACAAGGAATTCGAAAAGAATTGTGAAAAACAAAAGAAGATAAAAGGCTTTTTGTATCGAAGAAAGATAAAGACAGAGATAAAATGCTCTTTGTATCTAAGTATGTCTTTATATATATATATAATTGTGAGGTAGGTAAAGTACACAAATGAGAGTGTCTTTTTTAGTTGTGAATATAGAGTTCACAATTAGAATATTCTTAATTGGATATTGTGAGTTTTCCTAAGTGGAGAGAGAGTGATTATTTACCAATTGAAGTGAATTGTATACCCATTATATTTTATAGTAGATGGATTGTGGTTTTTCTTCAATTTTGAGGTTCCACATTGCATTCTTTGTGTGTTCATTGTCTCTTGCCTTGTACATTATCAAAGTATAATAAAGGAGCTTAGGGATTTTGTGCATTAAATCCTAACACCCACAAAGCATAATGTTTAATCTTACTTATATCAATATTGAAATCAACAATTTAATTTTGGATTAAGTTACTATTATGTATTAACTTAAGGAATATCCTTTCTCAAAAGAGGTCCGTGACACCTAATTGTCAATTTCTTTTACTTGTTTAAATTTCCTTTTAGGGGCGTAAAGGGTCTAACTGTAGTTTCGGAATTTAGGTGGAGGCCCACAGGGCCCAACACATGTAAGTGGCAATACTTACATAATACATTGGGTATTTTAGATGATGTACTTAACTATATATATTTTTTCAACGAATGGGAGCAAGTTGTACAAATAAGAGAGAACCCAAGAGTTCAAATTAAATTAGCTACACAAATTTACAAGTACACAATAAGATCATTGAACTTGTACAGTAAAGTGTGTATAAAGTTTTCCATCTGTATTATGTGATTAAGGGGCAGTTCATGGGGATACTAGTGATATATGAAGTGACACAACCTTTTAAATTTACTAATGAATGTACAGATCCAATCATGTTCCCCACATCAAATAGAAACAAATGCTTCAGAAATCATTCATGAAGTCAAGCTGAGACAACAATACTATACATCTTCCAAGATTGCTTCGGCAGTCATTTTTGTTTTTAAATTTTTCAAGTTTCAAAATCAAGGCCACCCTAGCTACCTAAATGTCCTGCAAATGGATTGGACAGAGTTTGCCCAGATGGGTTGATGGTTCAATCACAGAATCAAAAGAAAAAAAAATATGAAACCATGAGAATTGAGAAAACCAGGGTAGAAGAGTTTGACGTATGATCAATTGTGAGAATTGGCTAGGTGATCAACCTCGCAGCTTTTAGGGGGTGCAACTGACTCATGTAATGGAGTGAAGTTCTTCCAAATGGGCACAAACAGTAAATGGTGAGTCACAAAACTTGGTGGTTGCAGAAGGGAAGGCCCAGAATTGGCTAAGTGGGGCATCAATGGAGTACCTCCATCTTTTCCATCAACTCCCTTACAGTAGGAGCAGATAGAACAATATCACGTGCTGCCGGCTTTATGAATCCTTCTTCCACCCCATTGTCAAATAGGGCAAGCAATGAGTTGTAGTACCCATCAATATTGAGCAGACCAACCTGTTAGACATGCCAGAAATTATTGGTCACATTGGCAGTGAATAAAATGATTGAAGGAGATGAACAGAAGTATGCTCACTACAGAGCTAAAGAAAGGAAAGCCAACACATTTTTCTATGAGATCATTTTCACAGTCAAATACCCATTTACTGTTGAAATGTCTCTTTGTGGTTTAACATCACATTTATGGAGGATATCATATTTATACAATACCATGCATACAAATTTTTAAAAATCCAAAGACAAAAAATTATACTGGCTTGGTGTGGATTCCAAGCTGTGACCATGTGATCATTTCCAGCAGCTCTTCCATTGTTCCATACCCTCCTACGAATTTTCAGAGATATCAGATTGATAATGCCAAGATCAGTTGATGAAGTGAAGTTTGATGTTTTTACCTGGAAGAGCAATGAAAGCATCAGACTCTTTGGCCATCATGGCCTTCCTTTCATGCATGTCAGAAACTGTCCTCACTTCACCAACAGTTTGGCCACTTATCTGTGAAAGTCACAAGTTTTATGAATTAAACAAAGACCAGATTAGAGATGGATGGTGAAGCAGAGCCACAAAATTCACATGACAGCCATTTCGATGTAACTAGGAGAGGTCTAACATGTTCTTCAAAATTGGCTTGTAAATTAATCCTTCAGAAAGACACAGGTAACATAAAATCAGTTGTATTGGTACTCCGACACTTGTTTTTTATCACAAGCCTTAGCCATACTCTCCAATTATCACTCTGTGTAAGGACTTTTGTCCATGACCGACACCAAAAGAGAGACAACAAGAAGAGGAAACAAAGCTCCTGGCCAGATGTTCATTTTTGGCGATCTAACTCTTTATGCTTGTCCAGAAAAAGGCAATTTTTAGATGAGGAGAAAGAAGAAGAAATAATGGATGCTACCTCGGTTGGCATTAAAGCAGTTGGGATGATCCTGTGAAAAGTTAAAGAAATTAAATTTAAGAAAAGCAAGTTCCATTACAAGAGATGAATCAAGTGAATTGTTGCTTCCTATCTCTAATATATGCTTCCTACCCAAGAACATGGCAATTTCCATCATAAACAGTCTGAGCGACCAGACCCATCAAACCTACACTTCCTCCTCCATATACCAAATCAATCCTTCTATCCACCTGCAAAAATTCAGCAAGCAACAATACACCATGACCCATCTCGTTAGTATGATCGAAATTCTCCCATCCAATTCAAACAAGTAAAAGAGAGGAAAGAAAAGACTAACTCACAAGTTCTCTTCCTAAATCCAGAGCAGCTTCACTAAAGATCTTCCTATTGCCAGAGCTGCTTCCACAGAATACACATACTTTCTTGAACCTGCTACCACCCTTTCCTTCCATTATGATCCAGAGCTTTTGGTAGAAGAAAACATATATAATGACTATAAACTAATATACTATATCTATTTTTTTCTCCTCTCCTCAGGGGACTACTGAATGAGGCAACAACTGTAGAAATCTATGAACAATTTTTCTCTCACAGCAAACCCCCGTCTTCCATTCCTTCCAAGACATCCTCTCCCTGTTGCTCTTTTATACATCTACTTTCTGCTATTTCTTTTCTTTTCCCACCATGGCCTACAAGAGGACTGCTTGAACTTCCTCAACCATCAAGAACTTGGACAATACAAGTTGCCATTGGCCAGAGTCACAAGCTTAGTAGACTGTTTGGCAGTAGATGGGTAGAATTACAAGGCCACACGGCTGTGCATCACCTCCCCCGAGCTTGGACCCATCTGGGGAGTCACAGCAACTGCTCCAATAGGACGAATATGGACCATGGAGGCCAGAAAGAAAGAGAACCCATTGGCCAGAAAACATCAAAATGTGACACAAATGAAGAGAAACATGAATTATTGTTCCGAGTATCATGTTTTTTACTCATTGACCCAGGAGACAAGTAAAGCGGAATTTTATAGGGTCAAGCTAGCTAATCTTTTAAGGTGTTTGGTTATCTACTGATAAAGATTGAGAGGAGGATATATGCATGTGTAGGGGCCAAGCCAACAATGACCTTCTCTTGTTCTTCACCTTCTTCGCTGCCATCTCCCATACAGTAGTTTAACAAGTACAATGGTACAAAAGTGCTAGTCTGCTGGGACTAAGGACCGGGTCCTGTGATACATTATCAGAATTATTAAAATCAATTGTGGGTCCATTTGCTAGATCACCTTCTCTGACAGCTTGGATGGGTAGCCAACTTGTTCTTGGATAAATTGGTTAATCTATATTCTACAGTTTAAAGAACTAAGATATTCAAGTTATGCTCCTTTTTTAATCCATATTCGAGTCGGCCAATACGGGTATTAGAATTGTTATTTGTTCTTCCTGTGATATTTTACTTTATAGTAGTACTCCAATCAGCTAAGCCAAACTAATACCACCTAAATATCCTCAACAAATTTTTAAATTCTAGTAACTTATGGGTGCTGTCACACTTGATGATGAAACATATCTTTCCATGTGGTTGGTTAACCATGAGTGCTAACTCATTTTATTGAGGATTTATTGTGGGCTAAGGTCATTTACCTTGCAGATTAACAAGTATATTCTTGTATAGGACCGTTTTTTAAATTGTTTGCACTTTGTAAAATGGTTTAATTCTTTCTTAAAATTGTAAATATAGTAGAAACTACCATTAGATCAGATCGTAAAATAGAAATAAAATATCAATTAAATGGTGGAGTGATGTTTTATTCGCTATTCAATAGTGCCTTTTATTCTATTCACAATTCAATGACATTACTTCAGTGACTTAACCGCCCCTCTTGACTTGGATTTGGTTTGAATACAAAATAATTGTTGTTTTATTAAAAAAATGACAACGCTGGTAAACGGCCGATGATTGCCGTCGCCGGCAGCACGGTGGTTTTTATATTTAAAAAAATGGGTCGATTGAACCAAACCAAATTGATTTTCTACCTCTGACCAAACCAAAACAAAGTCTATATTAATTCGTAAATAAAATATAAACCGCCAAAATATTATTCGACTATTTAATCGTAAATTCCTCGGTTTACTGTTACGCTAATGACAAGCTTCTTCCATTTTAAGCCTTATTCTACAATGAATCCAAAAATGAATTGGCCTTCCCTTTCCAAGTTCATTCCAGCTCATGCTGAGCATACCCTAACCAGTTCAAAGCTTGATTTGATTAGGCAGTTCAAAATTTGATTCAACTCGATTAAAGCTCATCCAGAATTTGTCTTTTTTAGCTTGGGCTAGTTTAAAAACTCAAACGCCAAAGAAACGAATCATGCTGCATTATTTGATAATATTGTTTTGTCTTTTTAAAGGATTTTTACCAAAAAAATTATTTTTTTATAATAGCAAATGATGGGTGAAGTTTTACATAATATTAAATGGGGCTTAAAATTTTTGATCCTAGCATAAACACCCTTGAATTAAAGTATTTCAAAATTTCCAACAAAAAATTTAGGGCAGCCAAACCTGGCTGCTCCCATCTTTTTTTAGTATTACGACATCTTTAATTTAGAACCACATTGTGTTCGTTGTCATTTATGCCATTACTGAAAATTGGACACCCTACCCCATTCAATATTAAAAAAATAAATTAACCTTATTTGGTAAAAAACTCTTTTTATATATTTAAAAATTATCATTTATGATATTTTTTAATAAAAAATAAATATTATATTAAGGCCACAAAATAAATGTATATATGAACATGATAGAGTGAGAATTTGAGGAACCCATTTCTACAGTGTTGAGTATCGTTATAGAAATATAAGTCCCACAGTTAAAGCATCATTACCGGTGAATCCGTAGTACTCTAAAAATGGATTTTTCAAATGCTCAAGCTTTCACTCTATTGTGTTCAAGTTCTCTCTCTACCATATATATATATATATATATATATATATATATATATATATATATATATATATATATATATAAAGTTATCTTATATTCATGTAAGGGTGAACAACCATCTCATAGGCCGTCACATTTGACCTTCTAATGATCCATCTTTTAGAAGATTTACAGAGTCTTCATACATCACTAAACTATATATTAAGAAGCAAATGAGAAAAATATGATTCAAGCATGTCTTATTTGAAATTTACAATCAAACCCAACAGGTTATGGACGGATCAATCATTGTGAGATTCTTTAATTTAATCTTATACGTAATACTTAATAAGGTAATATTATATGTATAAGTAAGAATAGATTATTAACCTTAAATTTTAGTTAACTATTTTTTAAAAAATGATATAGCCAATTAATTTACACTTTAGGTTGGGTCGGTGCCGGTCACGAGCCAAAAAAATTGTAGGTTAGAACTAATAACAGGCTAAGTTATTTTTAAAATGGGTCAGGCTAAGTTATTTTTAAAATGGGTGAATTTGTAAGATTTTTCAATTTAATCTCAAATGTAATATTTATTTAGATAAAATCTTTACTAATAAGTGAAATTAAATTATAAATTTTAAACTTTGATTAATCGTTTTTAAAAAGATGATTTTTTTTATAAAAAAATGAATTTTGCCTGCTCCCTAACACTTTTGGGGGTGGGTGTTAAGGACAAGTACCAATGAAAAGAAGATCTAATAATTGGCGACTAAATATAGTTGCCGGGGGTTTAGATTAGGCTTCTCCCGACCAAATCTTCACTAGAAGATCAAATTATTGGTGGCTAAATATAGTCGTGGGTGCCTGGATTTGGTTTCTTACTGCAAATCTAGTTGCTAACGACACATGGGAGTCGGCCAAGCTCTCTTGTCGGAGTTCACTCTCGGTCAAAGAAGCTACCAAAAATTGATTTTGCTTCTACATCCATGCAAATTGATTGTTTTCTTAAACATTTTCAGCAAGCAAAAGGATGAGGGGAAACCTTATTTCAGAAACAAAGGTTTCAATTAAAAAAAACAAATAAAACGTAGCAGAATTAACAACCTGCGATCAAAAGTTCAAATATTCACATGATAATTTTATTAGTTGATATTTATATTTTACAATGAAATAATTAAATAGTTTTCATCAAATTGATAAAACAATTATGGCATAGACTACAATTTAAATTTTAAAATCAACTCAATTTTTTTGTAACTTTTATTCGGTTATTTTTGTAACTAATTTTTATACAATTTGAATTCAAAATGGTCAATAAAAAATAAATTGGATGACCATTTCCCGCCAACAACACCTTCTGGCCCTATGCGCCGCTGCACCCGTTAAATCGGGTAATACGGATGGCAAGCCGACCGCTTACCCTTTTGTGTTTATCCTTATTTTATATTTAGAGAAAAAATCATAAATAACTATATTTTAAATTTTTATATCACAAATATCCAAAAATTTAAACTTCTATTAGATATAACCACATCTCATATTTTTATTTTGCATATAACAGGATCTTCTATTTTTATTTCGCGTATAGCTAATTTTTTTATTTTAAATATGTTTAATTCATAATTTTTTTTATTTTATTGACATAAATATCTTTAATTTAACATCAAGTTTTCTTAAATATTTTTTTTTCATATATTCCATATAATGAATGATATTTACATCTTTTAAAAAAATTCTTCAAATTTAAAATATATTAGTTTTTAAAAAAATAATTTCTAATAAAATATATTAAGTTTTGATTAAAATTTTTATATTTTATTTTATTTTATTTTGAAATTTTGATCAATTAAAATTTAAACAAAATCTAAAATTTTACATTTTGAACTATAACTAAAAAATAATATAATTTTAGAATCTATTCATTATTACTAATCTTTTTATTTTGATATATAAAATAAGTAAAGATTATAACTTCTATTTATTATCATCATTATTTTGAATAAAAATGAGATTTTTATAAGTATTTTTGTCATTGAATAAGAAATAATAAAATTTGGTCATACTTGATGTGAAAGTTATATAAATGGCTGTGTGATACAAGTTTGGAATTTTGGCTATTTAGAATAGAAAAATTTGAATTCTGGACATCTATGATTTTTTTCCCATTTTATTATTTTTATTTTTCTTAAGCAATATGGGGTTGGTTTGGGCCTTCCTTCTTAAGAACCAGCCATGCCGAATCCACATGGACATTCATGACCATTTAGAAAAACTACATTTAAATAGTGACTTTCATACATGCTTCTTTTAAATCGTTAATACAACTTCATGACGTTACACTTCAATCATAATTTTTTCAATAAAATCTCTTATAAAAAGTATAATATGCAGGAATCTAAAAATATATTAGGTATACAGTTGTAGTTTAAATCATCTCTCTTTTAGAATAAGATTAAACCATTATTTTATAATGTCGAAAAAATAAGAGATGTAAAACCCATGATTCGAGTTAGGGTTTTATATTCAGAACCGGTCGGTTCGACTATTATTTTTGAGTCGAGTCAGTTTCAGGACACGTGTACCGAGCCAACGCCGGTCACGTGCATGAGCGACAAGGGTCATGCATACCCAAGTATATGATGATAACGTCATGAACACATCAGAACAGAATGAGTTATCAGAATATATAAGAGTATGCTAGTTGTTTTATTTTTATTTTTATATATAGTGGATCGTAGAATTAGTTTTAGGTCATTTACCGCGTTAGGACGCGTTACGGGCAGTTGTGTAAAGCGCGTGACTCGAGTTAGGGTTTTATGTTACCAAACCAGTCGGTTCAACCGTTGGTTCGAGTAGAGTCAGTTTCATGAACCGCGTGCTGAGTCAAGGCCAGCCATGAGTTATGAGCGATGAGAGTCAGGTGTACCTGAATATATGATGATAACATCAAGAAGATGGTGAGAAATGAGTTATCAGAATATATGAAAGTATGCAGTATTTTTTTCTTTTTATATGTTTGATCGTAGAAATAGTTTTAGGCCGAATAACACGTTAGGACGCGTTGGATTATATTCAGGTGGGTTATTAGTTATAGAGCATGTCATTTGGATTATATTCAGGTGGGTTATTAGTTATATTCAGCCATGAGTTATGAGCATGTCATTAGTTATAGAGCATGTCATTTGGATTATATTCAGGTGGGTTTTATTTTATGTGATTTTTTCATATTTTTCTAGATTTTTTAAGGATTTATTACGAACTAGTTATTATTTTGACTTGTGTAAGAATCGAGTCAATACTTATTTACAAGTTTGCCACTAGGAATGTTTTTCTCCTTTCCACGACACTTTCCCCTCCCAAAAAACCCTCGCCGCCCACTGTAGTCGCCGTCGATCAATGCCGCCCCACCCCGCTGTGCTGCCAAGACCCACCCCGGCCACCGTCTTGCCGCCACAACACCAAAATCGCCCCACAAGCCGCGACACCCCTCCTTGTCGATTCACCGCCGTCCAGGCTGCACCGCCGCCACTGTGACCCCGACGAGCACCACCTTGACCTCCTCGACGTTTGCCCCTTACCTAGCGCCACCGTCGAAGCCGACCGTGGGCCTGATCGGAGCGACCAACCGCCCTGACCGAACTCGACGCTGCCGTCGGCGGTCATCACCGCCACAGCCGCCCTTGCCATCACCACCATTGGGACGAGCTCGCCGAGTCGGTGCTAACCCTTACCCCCGATTGCCCAGCCGGAACAGTGGCCGGAAAACCGCCGGGACAGTCACCGGAAAACCGCCGGGACAGTCACCGGAAAACCGCCAAAAGTTGCCGAAAAACTGGATTCACCCAAATTCGTCGGAAATCACCTGATCGTCCGCCGAATCCCTCTGATTGAACCGTATCGAACTTCGGACGCCATAGGGTGCCGAATTCGAGCCACAAACCCTGCGAGGTATAATTTATTTTAACTTAATTATTGAAAATTATTAATTATTAGAATTGCATGTTAGGATTGGTGTATTGCATGTTATGATTATATGTATAAATGTAGAATTTATTAAGGATAAAATGTGAAATTTGTTTGATTGAGTGGTGTTAAAAATGGAGGCTAAGAAACTAATTAGGGTAATTAGGTAATGATCATGATCTAATGCAAACTAGCCTAAGTAGACTTGCTAGAATTGATATAGGTTGATGTGTGTTGATTGATGCGTGATGGATGTATGTGTGATATAGGATGTATGACGGCGTTAGTATTTAGCTTCGATGTGTAGGTACGGAGTAAGAGCTCGCCGCCTAGGCACGAGGACACGCTTGGAGCTTCTACCAGGTCCGTTTAGGACTCGTCTTTGTTTTTTTACACTACTCTATTGTGTATTTGATTTATCATGTGCAGGATGAGTTAAGTGGCATTTTATCAGATCCCACTTAACTCGGGCCATTAAGCCAACAATTTTTTAGATTAATAACCCTCGAGGATGAGATCCCTCGAGTTTGTTTTCGAACTTCAGATCCAGCTCATGATGCCTTCGGGCCTATTGTATAAATCCCAACCTAGACCTATATACATATGTATAGTTTTCGCGATTTCAGTGAGAGATTGAATGAGGGAAATCCGACTACCGTACCACACGAGCGGGCACGTGTGAGTCGATAGTGGGCTCTGGAATGGTGTGCAGGCCATTTCATTCCCGAAGGATCATGACAACTCCACCTTTGAGTTCCTCAAACCCAGAGAAGTGTGGAGGTTCGCGGGTACGGCAATGCAACGCATGTCTAGACTTGTGGTTTCAAAGGGTACTAAAGGCAATTGCCTAAGAGTGCTCGGCCTTCGTGCTCAAGGCCAGGAGTAATATGGAAGGTGTAGAGGGCAAAAAGGAATGAGATTTGATGCGAGAAGTGATAAAGAAATGGCTAAGGTATGAGAATGAGAAACAAAGGGGGACACTGTCGACCCGAGGGCGACGGCTCCCATATGTGCCCTGATGAGAGTTCTTGAGGAAGTATACGGTTTTCATTCAACAGGAGAGTTTGCTCTCCTATGCTAGATTGATATTAGTTATTTTCCGGGCCGGTAACACTCGTTATTAACGGTTTTTCTATATATATGTAGGTGAGGAATGCGAGTGATGAAAGTTGTTGGGATTGCGGAGGAGTAGTACGGAACCGCGCACGCATGTACCTGCCGCATGTAATGTATAATGATGGTGTGTTAATGCTATGTGAAAGATAATTTTGATGTGTTTGTTTGGATGAATTGCTTGTTATGAAATGAGTGGATAATTGTGAATGAGTAGGGAGCCTTGGAGTTCAGACTCGGCTCAGATGAAAACAAATGAGATAATGATGAATGCCATAGTAGATTATCGTATTTTGATAAAATATTTATATACCCTTGTTGTGGACAGGTTGGCCCCTATTGCACTTTTAGGGGAGATTTTATCCGTTTTTTCGTAAATATTAATGAGTTTTATTTAAATTTCTTGTTTGTTGAATGGTTTTGTTTTGCTTGCATATCATCACATGCATGTAGGACTTCGTTAGAACCCAATTATCCCATTCATGCTTCTCATGGTTGCATCCCCATCTTAAGACGCCAAGGGCAGATCCGGGTCGGCTTAACTGAACTAGTACATTAACGAACAGTTCGGTCGTCGGTGACATTTTCAGGTCGGTTCACGGGTGAGCCGAAACGGGGTATTACAAGTTGGGTGGGTTGATAGTTATAGAGCACATCATTATGATGTTTTAGTGTTTGTTTGATTTTACGGGATTTTTCCCGATTTTTATGAATTTTTTTAGGATTTAATACGACTTAGTTATTATACTTGATTCGAGCCGGAGACGAGTCAAGTCTTATTTACGAAATTGCCACCCAGTTATTTTTCTCCCCTCTCGACGCCTTCTTCCCAAAACCCTTCCCGCGCCTCCCCCATGCGCGCCATCGTCGCCGCCGCCAACGCGACCCTGCCGCCGATCGTCGATGACTAGCCCCGCCATTGCGTCGTCGTGCCTCCCCGACTAGTCCCGGCCATCATTTAGTCGTACCTGCGTTGCGCTGGCATCGTTGATTCCATTGCCGGCGACTGTTGCCGCCGCGATCCAGCTGTAGCCTCGACACCCTCGACTACACGGCGACCTTCCCCGACCGGAGTGGAGGCCATCGTCGCCCAGGCCGGCCGGATCTAGCCACCCACCATTGCCGCCTCTGTTTTAGCCATTTTCCGGCGAGCCACCGCCTCAGCCGACCACGTCAATGTCGTGGATGTGTCGGGCTCGCCGAGCCGGTTCCAATGGTACCCAATATGACCACTTTCCGGCCAGTAGATGCTGCCGGCGACTGTCGTCGAAAAACAGCCGGAAGCTACTGGAAAACTACTGAAACCTGCCGAAAAACCGGGCAGAAAATCGGATTCACTGGAATTTGCCAGATTTTTCGAGGAGTTCATCTAGTCGATCCCGATCGAATGTCGGACGCCAATGAGCGCCAAATTCGAGCTCTGAGATGCGCGACGGAACCCTAGCCGTCACCGATGGCCAACGACATGAGGTATAATTACCTCCGATTTGATTATTTAAAATTGATAATGATTGTTAGCATAACATGCTAGAATTGGTTAGTTGTTAGGATAAATGTATGACTATGAATGAAATGATGATTGCATGATGTAATTAATTGAGAATGAAGGTTAAGTGATCTAATGAGGTAGATCGAGTCTCAGCATGATAAGTGATCAGGACTTAACCTTGAAAAACACAATAAAATTGGCATGAATAGGATGAGTTAGAATTATTTACATTTATGATTATTTAACTGTTGCTGGATGTTGATGATTGAATTGTGTGTGATGTTCATTGCGTTTGATGCATCATTTAATTAGCGGGCGTTAGTATTTAGTTTTGATGTGTAGGTACGGAGTAGGAGCTCGCCGCGTAGGCGCGATGACACGCTTGGAGCTTCTATCAGGTCCATTTATGACTCATCTCTGTTTACGCTCTTTTCTATTGTATGTTTATTTTATTATTTGCAGGACGGGTTAGGTGGTGTTTTATTGGATCCAACTTAACTCGGGCCATTTAACTGAACAATTTTCTGGATTAATAACCCCATAAGGATGAGATCCATTGAGGATGATTTTGAAAACAAGATCCACCACAAGTTGCCTTCGGGCCTATTATATAAATCCCTACCCACCCTTGAGGGAGAGATGGAGAAACTTACTGTACGTACTATGAGCGGATGCTGTGACGGTCAAAGCGGGCTCTGGATTAGTGCCAGCGGACTATTCCATTCCCGAGGGATCCTAACAACTCCGCATTTGAGTTCCTCACACCCGGAGAACGTAGAGGTTTACGGGTACTGTTTAGTACAGCACATGTCCGGACTTGTGCTTCAAACTGTACTAAAGGTGACTGCTTGAGAGTACTCGGCCTTCGTGCTCAAGGCCAGGAGAAATATGGAGGTAAGGAGAGGGCTTAGGATTTGAGACTAGAAAATGAAGTAAGAAAATGCTGAGAGCGGCATCTGCAGCAGCAAATCAGTAAGTTCGGGATGCTACCGGGTCTGCAACCCAGTGACTCCTCAGTAGTGCCCTTCAGAGTGTTTACGTGAAGTATATGATGTTTTCTTTCATATGAGAGTTTGCTCTCATAGCCAGCTTGTTATAGTTATTTTATTTTCTGGACCAGTAACACTTGTTACTGACGTATTTTTATGCTATATGTAGGTAATAATCAAGAGTTGGAGGAGCCAGCTTGGACGGAGGAGCACTGTCGTCACTTGCACACATGTCAGTTGATTGAGTGGTTATATTTTGTTATGATATTATTATATTAATGTGATGGTGTGTAATTTAGTTTGCATGTTATCCATATAGTATCATATTAGGATTTTGTGCATTCATCCATGCATGACGAGTAATATCTTCCTCTTATGACGCCGAGATTAGATCTGCGCGAGTTGGGTTCGGGTTAGCCGACCTAACCAGGGCCTATATCATGCCGGTTCGGTTCACGAGCGTGGACCAGATTTGAGGTGTTACAAGAGAAAACTATCAATAATACTTGCTAAAATCCGTGCAATAATTCACGGGCATCAGCCATTTCTTTAAAAAATAAATAACCACGTTGAGGATTATATGTTAGATAATGGATGAATGACTTTGTATTTATAATGGATGAATGACTTTAGATAAATAACCACGGGCATCAGCCATTTCTACAACACTAAGACACATTTGAGAAATATTTAAATATAGAGCTCTTTTATCCACCCTATAAATTATATGTTAGATAATGGATGAATGACTTTGTATTTATAATGATTCATCTCAATTACAGACTAATGAGCACCAGCCATTTCTTTAAAAAATAAATAACCACGTTGAGGATTTATAAGTCTATTTCAAATCGCTCTATTAAACATAATGGTTTGTTTGGCTGACATGAAAATATTGTATATGAAAAAAAAATTTCATATGAAATGGAAATACAATGAAATAAAATGATATAAAAATTTTCATTACATGTTTGGATAGTAAGAAAATAAAATGAAAATAAAGTATTCTTTTTTATCCACATGTTTTATATTTCCCAAAAATTTTCCTTAATATTTTTTATTTTTCAAAAAAAATTACTTTGTAAAATGTCTATGTAAATTTAATTTGATTGAATTTAAAATTTCTTTTACTAAATTTTAAGACATCAATATGCAAAAAAATTATTACTTCTAAATTTTATATTTTTTACGTTGAAAAACTCAACACCCCTCACCCTCCTTCCCTCACGTCTTCTACCTCTCACCCGTCCCACCTCTGATCACACCTCGTGACTTGCAACTCCTCCTCCCAGCCTAATACTCCTCTCATACTCTTCTCCCTCCCTCATCCTATCCTATTTCCTCCATTTTAGCAAATTCCAACGGGGGCTATGAATGTGAAATTGTGGTGAAGGTATGAAGTAGTAACTATCAACGAGAATCAATGGAGAAGTAGACAACAAGAGGCCTAAGCATAGCAATAGTTGTCGTGAGCCTCGTGCACTCAATCGAGGACGGAGAGTTTGAATTATTATTTCAAATGGAGTTTATAGGCTCTACTCAAAAGCTATTATTCATTGAATGGGCAGCGCTATGGTGCGTTGCCATCTTTTGCTATGGTGTGTTGCCATCTTTTGGTAGTGCATCATGCGTTGCTAAATCTAGGCCGTTGGATTTAAATCTAGCGGCTCAAATTTCACTGCCCCAAACCCGGTCCTAGACCCGGTCAGACCCGCCTGCCCACTACCTGGCCGCAACGGCTCGCCGAACTGCCAGCCCATCCCCCCCCCCCGCCGGTGGCACTCCCACCGCGACGACCCCCGCCACCCCCCTGCCCTGCTAGCGCCCTCCCCCGGCCCCTGCTTGCCGACGCACCCCCCCAGCTTCCCCCTCGCACCTGGCCGCCCCTTCCAACCCCCCGCCGGCCCCACCTGCCACTGCCCGCCACCCTCCCCAAGTGCCGCTCCCTCCCCATCTTGTTGCCTCCCTCCCACCCCGCCGGCGCCCTCCCCCCACCAATGCCTGCAGTAGCGCCCCCCACCCCTGTTCCCCCTCGCCCATAGCCGCGCCCTTCAAACCCCCTGCCGCCGCAGTGGGGGGGGTTGGAGGGCATGGCGGCAGGCATTGGCAGGGGAGGGTGTCAGCGGGGTGGGAGGGGGCAACGGGATGGGGCGCCGCGGCGGTGAGCGGGTAGCGGGGGGGGGCAAGGGTGGTTGAGCGGGCGGGTGGACAGACGGTTAGGCGGGTGTGCGAGCTGGCGGGTCTGGGGCGGCCTATGAAATATGGGCCGTTGGATTTCAATCCAGCGGCCCAGATTTGGTGTCGCATGGTGCGCTGCCAAAAAGGGCAACGCACCATAGAATTTTTCTTCATTGAATAGTCTCTACTAAAGAGTAATGAATAGTTGTCTACCAAAGAGTATTGTCACCTTTTTTATCGTATAAATTATTATCCAATGGATAATAGCAAGGGTACTTATTGCACTAATTTGATTTTGACAAATCTGATAACTCTAATAACTCCCGTAGAAATTAAAGCGATATCCATAGTGATTTCCATTTGACCGGATGAACTTATTAGCTGGTTTGGAATAACAATCAAGGTACATAACTTTATAACACTTTTATTTTTCATGAGCTAGATTAAATTAAATTAACTTAATCTTGAAACACCTCAAATTCTATCACTCACAAACCAAAGTGAGATATTATGATCATAGCATGTTAGATAGAGAGCCGATTTCATATGCAAGACAACTATATGGATCAAGAACCCTTTTTAGTGTCTCAAAGGGAAGACAACCACTAATGCACGCAATAATGAGTGATTTATGAGATGAGATCTGAACTAAGATGCATACCTGATGGAATACAGTAAAAATATATAATCATAATAACAATAATGCCTATATATATATATTAATCCAAATCCAGTAATCCATAAATAAGTCATATGTAGCTTCAAAATAATACTGAAGTTTGTAAATCATACACCAATACCAAATAATCAAGTCATAATTTAACCAAAAAAAACAAGAGAACGAAGCAATACATCACACATCACTAATAAGGGGACGATGAAGCCCTTTGCTCTCGTTGGCTACACTCTCGAAGCCCCACCCTTTTTTATGGCGGGTGTTCATGGTGAGCCTGATAAAGAAAATAAGATTAAATTCATCCATGATCTACAGATTATTGTAGGCTCGATGAAGGTGCCTTGGTTAGTTTTGGGGGATTTGAGTCTATTTTTCAATTAAACTGAGAAGATAGGAGGAACTTGGGGCCGCTATATGCAGAATAAAATTAGCTTGAAGTGGAAATCTCTGAACCCGCATGATCCCGATTTTATTAGTAGTAAATATACCTGGTGGAACAAGCAAGAAGGAATGACAACTATTTTTTGCGCAATTGGATAGAGCATGTGCCAACTCTAAATGGATCCAATATTTTTCTGATGTTATAGTCAAACACTTATCAGCAAATACTTTTGATCATAATCCCATACTTATTGAAGTTTTTAAGGATAGAGAAAGAAAGAAGGCTATGTTCCGGTTTATAAATTTCTGGACAAATGATCAATACTTCAGAGGGGTGGTTAACATAAGTTGGAACTTAGGAAATACAGAAGAATCACATCAATATTTACAAACAAAATTTCAGAAAACCAAGAAATCTTTACAGTAATGGCATAAAAAACATTACAATAAACTGGAAGCAAGAATAACTCAATTACAGTCTGAAGTTCAAAAAGGCTAAAATTGTGGCCCTCAAAAGGAATCTCATTAGTCAAAGTGTCCTGTTGGAGGATTACTTGCAAAAAACAATAAAGTTTGTGAAAACAAAATGCATGATGTTAGAATTCAATCGGGAGATAGAAATTCAAAGTTCTTTCATAGCAGATTCCACACTAAAAGAAGGAGAAATAAAATACTCATGCTACAACATGAAAGTGGAGAATTTAAGGATAAAAATGAAGATATTGTAAAAATATTCTTGCACTCTTGGAATTTGGTCATGACTACTGATGGAAATAGAGATTATTCTTTTCTTGCTGACATCTTTTCCTCTGTTATCACTGAAAATGAGAACAATGAACCCATCAGTATTCCAACTACAGAGGAGATCACAAATGTTATCAAATCTTTAAATTCTTGGAAGCACTGGGACTTGATGGGTTTAATGGATAATTTAAAAGTACTGACATAAGTCGAAACTACGCGTAACCAAAAGATGACTTCATAAGTAGGAAATGAAGCAAGAAGGTCAGATAGAGCAGAAACCTGGAAAATGTCCAAAAACTTCAAATGAAGTGCAACAAGAGCCAAAGAGCCAACCTGGAAAATGTCCGAAAAACCATCTATACACGTTATACGAGGTAACAACCCTAGTCTAAACCTACTACAAAAAATAACACATGGACAACCTGCATCCATGCCATGCATATCTGGCCCTCTAGGCTCCACATACACACCAAACTGGTCCACGTACATACTCTAAAGCCTAGATGCTCTTTCAAAATAAAGAAATTATTAGAAACAGACACTTAATATAGACTTTATATGATCAAATAATTATGGATAAATAACTTTAAAATAAAAATACAAAAGCAATTCATAAATAGAACGAGGCAAACAAGCCAAGCCGAATTTAACATGTAATATACAATTCCTTGAAATTGAAATAAGAACTTAATTTAAGCGATGTCATTATTTCAAACCAAACTTGAATTAGTATACCTAATTCCAAAACTTGATGTAAATATATCAAACCAGAGGTATTGACATAAGGAATAAAAAATAGTATTTAAACAAAGAATCAAACAATTTTTAAATGTTTCATGGATCTATTGCACTCTTCTATTATTTCTAAGTAAGAAAGAATATAGTTTCACTACTTCCCTTGATTGTACACTTCTTTCTTTTTGATGTTGAGAAGGGATTCCAATTGCAAACATAAACTTCTCCCTTTTGATGTTGGAGAGGGGCTTCACTTACAATAAGCTTCTTAATATATTAAATATACTTCAAATGCATTTTCTTAAACTACTACAAAATGAATGAAGATAGTCAATTACTAGAGTAAAATTATGTAGAAAGTTAAGAAACTATTTTTTATAATTTCTTCAAGTGTTACATGCCTATTTATAAAAGAAATAAACTTTATACTACTCATGCAATGTCTTGGAGGGAAAGGTGGAAGAAAATTTTAAGCCAATGGTAAAATGAGAAATTTGTCTGTCATTAATCAGTTTCTGATCGTCTCTACGATTGTGCTTTCAACATGACCAATTTTTGAACATGCTTCTGATCAAGCTTTTGATTGTTGCAACCAAAGTTCTTTTCTTTTTATTGATTTTCTACTACTTTGATATGAGTTTGGATAATAATTATATTAAACAAAGGGAACACAACGAAAATACACATTTAACGAGGTTTGAAAATGATTTAGTCCAAACTTTACTCAATAAAGAGTCGACACCTTTTCCGAACAACTGCTTAATACAAGAGTTACATGCAAAATCTAAAACTCTCTCACAAGCCTTTCTTAGTTAGAGGGGAAAAAAAGGAAAAAAGATAGATCATGTATATATAGCCTACAAGTCGCCAATAGGTTTCTTTTAACGGAAAATCTTTAGCTGCACTTAATTTTTTGAGCTCTAAACTACCCCCGATTTGATTAGTGTACGTGGATTTCACTAATTGTATCCACAAATTGAAGAAATTAACTCCGTTTATGGGACGATAAAGTCTATTTACAATGAATGAAAACTCGCTTCGTAAATCAGTATGCCCACTTACAAAACACTACATTGAAAACAAACCATATTTCGCTTGGTAGTCTCGACGTGCAATTATGTCATGGGCGGAGGCTTTTGCCTCGGTAAATGAGCTCTTTTGGCAATTCTTCGCACAACCAAATGGCAGAAAACAAACTCCATCACCACTTTTGCATCGGTAACTTATCTAGTTAAATGACACGTATTTACAAAATATATCAAATGAGTTGTCTTCATGCAACGGGTGTTGTCATAGTCTCATAGACATGATAATGCATGGAGTCCAAATTTGGTGCTCTTATGATCATGAAATTTTTAGTGAAATTATAAAAATACCTTTAATATTAAATAGGTGTTGTAGGCGGGTGTCGGATAGGGGGAAAAGAATTCCTGGTCGGCCAACCGCCTGATTATAACTCCCAGAAGCCGCAGAGTATTTACACATGGCACACAAAAAAGGGATGCACAGCTAACCATGAACCCGTAACTAATGAGGATTGTGGAGGCTGACGGTGGACAGAATGCAAACGTACATCCTCTCCAAATGACCTCTTGTTACATCAAAAGCCATAACTGTGATTGATTGCTCCTCTTCGACAACAAAAGCTGCTAGCCCAGCATCTGCCCCATCAATTACGGGATTCATTATGCCTTTTTTTGCTTTTGTAGAGGAGTGAGCGATGGGATTTTTCCATATGTGTTGCCGATGATAGACTATTTGGAGACGGCCATGGCTCGCGTTTTGTCATTAGAGTACATTTTCTGGTTTTGTTTTTGAAGGAAATTAAATATATACTTTTTCTTTCACACAAATTAATGGTAGAGAGGGGCTTCTGATCAATGCCATTTTCTAATTTACTGATGTACAACTTAATTCATGTGTGTAAAAAAATTCATGTGCCATATTGAAGGATACCAACATAAAAAATTGTATGTATCATTGTGTCAATTAAATAGAATATAATAAATGTACCCACTTTGCACCAGAATATGATCATTAGATACTCTCTTATAAGCTGAACTTTTCTTACAGGTGGAAAATAATTATAATCCATAACTTAAGATCCCTAAGTTGAAAGTAACATGAAACCCTATTTTTTTTCAATTTTAATGTATGTGAGTCATATTAACTAATTACAATAGATTTATATAACCCTCTAATACAATTGCGAGGCATTTTAGGATGTGGGTCAGGTTGGGGTATCCATAGATTTTTCCGAACCCGTTGGCAACACTAGTCGGAAAGAGCCGAAGGCATGCTTAATCATTGCCTCCTATAAATCTATTATTATTAATTTAAATGCCTTAAAATATAACATCATGTTTTGTGGTCCACAACTGGTGGCTGTGTTATTATCATTGGTCGCCACTATTAACACTTGTTTAGTATGGAAGTAAGCAAACCTTAGAAAAGAAAAAGGACTACACGCGTGGTCCCTTGGGAATTGTTGTAGTTGCCGACATTGTCATCGCCCACTATTTTGTCTAATACTGCCAAATACAAAGGTTAACTTGACACTAATAAAGTAGTGGGCATGCATAATTAGGGTGGCCCACCTGATCACTTAGTCGACCCAAGATCATAGTCATTGACCTAGGTTTTTTTATTAGATGTATCTCATACTTTGTCTGATTTATGATTTTCCAAAACTATTTCAAATATAGTTTTGGCGCTAATTAATCTAATTTCTTGTTCGACCATATTGTAGTGTACCCCTCCATTAACTTTGAGGATTTCAACTCTCGAAGGGAGGAAGTATTATGCCAACTAGTCAAGATATTGAGTTATTACGTGTGGTTTATTTTAAAAATAGACTCTAATTTTATGAATAAGCTTAATGAAATAAGCTATAATATTCATATAATATCTTAGAAATGGATTTTAATTTTAAAGACAAACCTTAATTGGATAAAAAGATAAATTATAATAATTTGTTTTATTTTTATTGTATTTTTTTTGTCATAATTTTCTGCTTTTCATCACAATCCAACTTTTTAGTTCCCCTATTACTAATAAAAGTAGATGTTCAGTTAATATTTAGGTTCGTCATTGTAAAATACCAATAGATGGTATTTGTGCTTGGAAAATAATGAATGTTATTTGTCAAGGATAACTGATGGGCATTAAAATAGTCTGCTTTGGTCAATGTTAGTGTTGGACGAAGGCACTTAGCACTAGATTTTATTTTTATATATCAATTATTTTAAAGATTAGTTCAATGAGATAGCTAATTATAAAATTTTTTTAATCATCACTTTTGTTAAAGAACAATTTCACATCCTTGAAATACATAAGTGATGATTAAGTGGCGGAAATACTAGTGGAATAATGGGCATTTTATCACCAAAATTTTTTGTGATAAAAACTGTCATTGAAATTCGGTGGCAAATTATTTGTCACTAAAAAATTACTGAAATATTGGTGTCGACTCTTTTATAAATCTGTCACCGAACTACTACCGGATATTTTGGTGACAAAGTAATTTGTCACGGAAACAACACCTATTTTTTGTGTCAAAATTCAATGACACGAAAATTTTGCCACCAAAATATTAATATTGTCTTTTTTTATAAATTTATCACCAAACTATAACCAAATATTTCCGTGACAAACTTATTTATCACCGATTTGACACTATCTTTTGTGGCAAACTTTAAAATTTTCTAAAAAAATAAAATTTAATGGCAGCCAAGATTGGGCATCAATTTAATTAGGCGCGCTGTTGGAAGCATGTGGCCTTTCCAATGTGTGGCTGGCCGCCATACGTGCACCTCCCAACGCTCCCGCCCGGTCCTGTTGTCGTGCCGACCACCACGTCCAACCGGTTGCTCACCGGGGCCTCGAGGTCCTCAACGGGACGTGGCTTAGTTGGCCCCGACGTGACGTGACCTTGCTGCCCCCGACACGATGCGGCCTCGCTGCTCCCGACGCAGTTGCAACGTACCAACAGCCATGCTGGCCCACCCATTTGTTGTGCCCTCATGTGGGGCTTGCTGGCACCTACGTAGGTATGCCACCACCTGTGTGTCACGAGGCACACCTTTTCTCTTTATTTTATAAAATTATCCCTAAATTGTCACCAAAAATTGCGGTATCCAAATTATTTTGTCCCCGATTAGTCACTATACATCGGCGACAAATCTTAGCTGCCGAATTATGTCACCAATTTTGGTGGCTTTCTATCACTATTTTATCACTGAAATTTAATGATGGTTCGGTGATAATTTGCCACTAACTTTTGTCACAAAAAGTATTTGGTGACAATTTGTTACCGTTCTACACCTGATTTAATTAATTGTGGATATTTCTATCACCAAAATTTCTACCGACAAATTTTAATAATAAAGACCTTTTGTCACCGAAAATTTTAATGACAAAAAGGTATTTTTCCATTATTGAAAGCCTTCCTATAATGGCTAGTTATTTTTGATAAAAATCCAAGCCATATTTTACATGATATCTAAGCGAACCCACCGATCTTACATGCAACCTTAGCACATGTTTCTTAATAATAATAATAATAATTGAAGTTGACCTAGAGAGATGTGAATGCAGCCATACAAAGGCCAGTGAACTACATGTGGAAGTAAAATTGCTAGTCAATTGAGATAAAGATGTAACCCCCGCTCTTAGGAGAGAAAAATTAAGATGAGTAATACTTTATTTGCTTATGTGAGCTATAAATCAAATTTGAATCCACAACATAATTTGTATATGCATGAAAAGTATAGTGTGTGAGTAAAAGGATGATAACATTTTATCCTTTTTTGACATTGATATGACTTGTTTTTTGATTTTTTAAAATGCATTGGTTAATAGATATTTTAAAATTAATTTTTATTGTAATTATTTTGATAATTAAGATGAAAGAGTTAGATAAATTAGATTGAATTGCAAATTTATAATTATTTTTATTATTTATTTTTATTTATCTATATAAAATTTGAGACCCACTCAATTAATCCAAAATAAAAAGCGGAGAACAAATAAAAAGCATAGCGCAAATAAGCCATATGATGTGAGGTGCAGTTCCTATATATAACACTCCTTCCAAAATTGTTGATGGTCATTTATAATCCACAACAATATTCTGAAAATTGGTTCTCTGTCAACAAATATTTATGAAGATAATGAATAATTTTGTACGAGCAAAATATTCCCAATCTTAAAATGATTTATAATTCAAATTCGGTTAAAGATAAAATACACATACGGGCGGCAAGCAAGCCGGGCCATAGACCCGTCGGTGGGCTCAAGCCATGGCTCAGCCCATTCATCTTTCAAGCCCGGTCGGGCATGATAAATGGGCTCAAGAGCCGCTCCCAGGCCCGTTGACGGGCTCAAGCTTTGCTCGCCTGGCTCAATGAGCCCCTGCACTTAATCTACCG
>JAURVB010012915.1:0-115130 GCA_033002965.1 Piper betle | reverse complement strand
CTCTCCCTCCTCATCAGAATCGGTAGCATCCCGAACTGATTGCTTTGTTGATGCCTCTCTCAACATTTTCCTTTTTCTCATTTTATTTTCTTGGTCCATCGGGACTACAAGTGTATCCTAAGCCTTCTCCTTTCCTCCATAATTCTCCTGGCCTTGAGCATGAAGGCCGAGTACTCTTCAGGCAGTCACCCTTAGTACCCTTTGAACCACAAGTCCAGGCATGCGTTGTACTTAATAGCACCTGTAAACCTCCACATTCTCCAGGTGTGAGTGAACTCAAACACAGAGTTGTCAGTAATCCCCCGGGAACGAAAACAATCTACTCACTAATCTAGAGCCCGCTTTGGCTATCACATGCATCCACTCGTGGTACGTGCAAGTTCGTTTCACCATCTCTCATCTCACTGAAAACACGATAAAATTATATGTATAGGCCTCAAAAGGGATTCATATAATAGGCCCGAAGGCAGCTCGTGGTGGATCTTGTTTTTGAAATCATTCTCGAGGGATCTCATCCTTAAGGGTTATTAATCCAGAAAATCGTTCGGCTAAATGACCCGAGTTAAGTGGGATCCGATAAAACGTCAACTGAACCCGTCCTGCAGGCAATAAAACAAACATAGAAATAGAATAGAGTATAAAACATGAGGGAGTCCTAAACGGACCTAGTAGAAGCTCCAAACGTATCCATCGTGCCTAGGCGGCGGAGCTCCTACTCCGTACCTACACATCAAATCTAGAAGCTAACGCTCAGCTAATCCGAATGATGCATCAACTCGGCATGAATATTACACACACAACACAAGTCATTATCCATCACAATCAACAATCATCAGTGTGATAATAATTATAACTCATCATATTCATGCCAATTTTATTGTATTTTTCTAAGTTACGTCGTAGTCGAGTAGCATGCTTAGATTTAATTTACCTCATTAGATCACTTAACATTCATTCACTATTAATCACATCATACAAATCATCACTTCATTCATAGTCAGACATTTATCACGACAATTAATCAATCCTAGTATGTTGTGCTAACAAATATCAATTTTAAATAATTAACTCGGAGGTAATTATACCTCTCGTCGTGACAATCGACGATGGCTAGGGTTTCATCACGCATCTCCAAGCTCAAATTCGGTGATTGTCAGCGTTCAAAGTTCGATCGGGCTCAACTGGAATGAGCTTGGCAGAGGAAAGATTCAGCGGCTTCAAGCGAATCCGGTTTTCAGGTAGGATTCCAATGATTTTTGGCAGTTTTAGTGGTTTTTCAGCAGCTTTTTGACAGTTTCAAAGGGTACTAAAGGTGCATGCTTGAGAATACTTGGTCTTTGTACTCAGAGCTAAGAGTGATATGGAGGATGTGAGAGTAAGAAAAGAAAATGATTTTTCCACGCAAGGGATAGTTTTAAAGTGGCTAACGAATGAGGATGGGATAGAAAGCGGATTCTAGCGCACCAGGTCGACGACTCCTAGTTATTTCCTTTATTAGAGTTTCTATGAGGGAAGAGTAATGAGGTTTTTATTTAACAAGAGGGTCAACTCTCCTGTATCAGCTTCTTATTAGTTATTTATGGACCGGTAATGCTCGTTACTAATGACTTTATTGTTTATATAAGTGAGAACTGTAAAACCCGTGACTCGAGTTAGAGTTTTACGGGAGTGAACCAGTTGGTTCAACCGTTGGTTCGAGTCGAGTCAGCTTCATGGACCGCGAGCTGAGTTGAGGCCAGCTTTAAGTTATGAGCGATGAGGGTCATGTATGCTCAAGTGTACGATGATAACATCTGAAAGATGATGAAAAATGGGTTATCAAGTATATGGAGGTATGCAGTATTGACTGTTATTTTTATTTTATCGCAGAATAGTTTTAGGCCGAATAACGCATTAGGACGCGTTGGATTATGTTCGGGTGGGTTATTAGTTATAGAGCATGCCATTTGGATGTTGTTGTGTTTGTTTAATTTTATGGAATTTTTCCATATTTTTCTAGATTTTTTTAGAATTTATTACAAACTAGTTATTATTTTGACTCGTGTAAGAAACAAGTCAATACTTAATTACAAAACTGCCATTGAGGGTATTTTTCTCTCTCCCGACCCTTCCTCACCCCAACCCTTGCCACCGTCACTGCCGTGTGCTGCCGCCGTCGCCGCCGACATCGCACTGCCGCCGAGCAACGCCGCCCCGCCGTGCAGTCGCCGTACTGCCACGACCCACCCCGGCCACCGTCTCGCCGCCACGACGCCGGAATCGCCCCACAAGCCACGACGCCTCCCTCGTCGATTCCCCGCCGTCCAGGCCGCGCCGCCGCCGCTGTGACCCCAACGACCACTCCCTCGTCGTCGCCGACGTTTCCCCCATCATCCCGACTGCCGTCGAGGCCGGCCCACAGCCCTGATCGGAGCACGCCGCCGCCGCCACCCATTTTCGAGGCCGCCGCCGACGGCCATCGCCGCCTCGGCTACCCTGTTTGACACCACCATTGGACCAAGCTCGTCGAGCTGGTGCCGATAGACCCCCTGATTGCCTCGTCCCGAATCATCGCCGAAAAATCGTCGGAATCCGCTGGAAAACCGCCGACACTCGCCGGAAAACTGCCGGAACCGCCGGAAATTGGACTTGTGGGAAATTCGCCGGATCATCCGCCGAACGCATCCGATCCAATCTGAGCGGATTTCGGACGCCACTAGGTGCCGAATTCGAGTTTCGAGCCACGAAACAGAAACCCTAACAGTCGCCGATTTTCGATGACGCGAGGTATAATTTATTTTAACTTAATTATTTGAAAGTATTGCTTATTAGAATTGCATGCTAGGATTGGTGAATTGTGTGTTATAATAATATATATAAATGTTGATTTGATTAAGGATAAAATATAAAATTTGTTTGATTGAGTGGTGTTAAAAAAATGGAGACTAAGAAACTAATTAGGGTAACTAGGTAATGATCATGATCTAATGCAAACTAGCCTAAGTAGACTTGCTAGAATTGATATAGGTTGATGTGTGATGGTTGATGCATGATGGTTGATGCGTGATTGTGTTGATTGTGTGTGCATGCTATAGGATGTGTGATCCATCATGCGGACGTTAGTTTTTAGCCTGATTGTGTAGGTACGGTGTAGGAGTTCGCCGCCTAGGCGCGTGGACCCGTTTGGAGCTTCTACCAGGTCCGTTTAGGACTCGTTCTTTATTTTACGCTACTCTATTGTATATTTGATTTATCATGTGCAGGACGAGTTAAGTGGCATTTTATCGGATCCCACTTAACTCGGGCCATTTAGCAACAGTTTTATTTCGGATTTATAACCCTCGAGGATGAGATCCCTCGAGTTTGTTTTCGAACTTCAGATCCAGCTCACGATGCCTTCGGGCCTATTGTATAAATCCCAACCCATGCCTATATATGTACAGTTTTCGTATTTTCGGTGAGAGATGGGATGAGGGGTACTTGCGGCCAAATAGATAAATGAATGATCATATAATCATGCATCATATATAACAAACACATAACAACAAGAAATAAATCAATAATAAATAGATAAATAAATAAATAACACTCATTATATTAAAATATGCCAAATAATATAAATATACATCTAAACTAATGTAGGGTGTCTCACATTATCGTAAACGGTCGAAAAATAGACAAAAACGGGCTAAAATGCGCTAAAATTGGGTTGCCAAGTCAAACGGGCAAGTCATATTGAACCGAGCCTCATCGACTAGGCCAAGTCAACATGCTGAGCTAGTCTAGGCTGGATTCAATGGACATGGACACGACACAGTCATGTCTGCGGTGTAACACCATAAATTTCCTGAACCGAACTGGAATGTAATGGGTCACTCGATTAAGTCGATCAACCCAAACATAACTCGAATAAATCTACTCTTGATGTCTTAAGATGGAAGATGAATATCGCTATGCATGCATGAGATGCAAGGAGCCCTAACAGGATACTACGTGAATGACATGACAAATAATTTGCACTAAAAAATAATCACGATAAAATTTTAAAACCAAACCGACATAATTTTCCCTAAAAGTACAATAAAGGGTCAACATGTCAGAACAACAATATATAAATATATATCAGCACACCATACAAAATTGTTCACTTCTTGTCATGTCATAGTTTTTATAGTGAAAACATCAAAGATATCAGAGTCATTTATCAATTTCACAAACATTACTGTCATTTCATCGTGAATCATACATTACAACAAGCTACATCGCAAACAAAAAACACAACAGTCCAAACACATATTGCGTCAAGTTTGTTTGTGCACATAATAGTCACTGCTTCTCCATCCAAGTTGGCATATCAGACTCCTACTCTTTACCTAAATATAGATATAAATGTGTCAGTTACAAGTGTTATTAATCCAGAAATATCTATAACAAATTGGAAATTAAGAGATGACTCTTATTTTAAAGAAAAACACATATATTTCTTTTGGTGAACTTTCATAACGGCATCTACTGGGGAGCCATCAGGGCAATAACATCCTTAGTTGACTGGTTTGTTGATGCCTCTCTAAGCATTTTCTCATTTTCTTTCCTGTCCCTAAGGACTATCAATATATCCTAATCCCTCTCCTTTCCTCCATATATCTCATGGCTCTGAGTATGAAGGTCAAGTACTTTCGAGCAGTCCCATGCTTGCGTTGTACTAACAATTGCGATAAACCTTCACACTTCTCTGGGTTTGACGTATCTCAAAATACAGAGTTGTCAAAATCCCTCGAGAATGGAATAATCTTCTCACTAATCCACAACCCATTGTGACTAGTACGTGCACCTGTTCATGATACATGCGAGCCAGTTTCACCATCTCTCGTCTCACTGAAAACTTGATAAAATTATATATAGGTTTGGGAAAGGATTTATTATCATAGGCCCAAAGGTAACTTGAGGTGGATTTTGTTTTTAAAAATAGAGAGGGATCCCATCATCGAGATTATTAATGAATAAAACAGTTGTCAAAATGACCCATGTTAGGTGGGTTTTTATAAAATACTATTTAATACGTCATACAACAATAAAGCAAACCACAATAAAGTAAACTCCCAAACGAACCTGGTAGAAGCTCTAAGTGAGGCCTTACACCTAAGTAGCGAGCTCCTACTCCACACCTACAGAATCAAACTAAAGCTACTATATGATGCATGTGAAATAGATGCAAATGCATCATTACCTAACCATGAATACTATAAATACTAACATCAACATTAGTAAATCAATAAATGAGTTACATAAACAAATTAAAAGTTTAAAACCTTATTGTCCTTACTTTTAACTAGATGACCACGTCACAATTCCTAAACTTATCATCATCTCATATTCATTCTCATTCTGAATTGACTTTCTAATCAAATAATTAATTAACTTACATAATTATAACCCTAATACATAACTTCACAATTTCAATACAAATTCATTCTCAAACCAATTTCATTATAAATTCATCACTCTAATTGGAATATATTTTAATGAATTTAAATAGCAACTGTGTCTGTTATAAGTAAGTTAATATTCAATTTCGTTAATAACCCTAATCACGATTCAAGAATCAATCACTTCCTAATTTATTTGACAATAATAATGTAAACCACTTAACAAGTATTTTAATTCAACTAATCAAGTTTCCACTTCTAATCATCATGAAAAATCATTGACATCTTATATCATAATATCACAATAAACCCTCAATCAAATGTTAAATTACCTTTTAAGGTGATTACATCATCAAGTAATTATTATACAATATTACATCAACTAAATCAAACAATTTTTATCAAAAAATAATTACTTCCCTATCAATACCACCTTGTGTAATACTTATCACAAATCATTACAATCAATTAGTAATTTTATCGTGAAAATTCTAAAGTTAATGCATTTATCAAATTTGAACCAAGGTGTCATGCTGATAAACAATAATAATAATAATAATAATAATAATAATAATAATAATAATAATAAAACTAAAATGAGATGCAGAGGGAAAGAGCATAGTGGCTCTCGTAGAAGCCAACGACATCGGTAGGAAAACAGGCAATGGCAGTGGTTGCGGCTACTGAAGGAAAGGTGATGGCTATGGCTGTAAATCAGCTCACAAGGGGAAGGGCTAGAGGGAGCGAGGGCCAGAATAAGATGACTTAGGGTGGTCACCAGCGGCAGTGATGGCGGCGATTCACTATTGCGAGTGGTCAAGTAGGTAGAGAAGAGGGCGAGTAGGGGTAAGGGAAGGAAAGGGAAGAGAGGAGAAGGAAAGGCGAGAAGAGGGTCAGGCCGACTCCTGGCCTGCGGCAAGAAGGCGGTGGCAACACTGCTAGTGGCAACTAGGGACGAGCAGGGAGCGGCTAGGGCTGGGGAGGCGATCAAGTAGGGAGAATAAGAGGAAGAAGGAGAAAAGGGATAGGGGAAGGGACAAGGAGAGGAGGAAGGGGAAGGTCGACAGTGGTATTGCTAGAAAGGGGGGTTGGTCATTGGGGAGGCTAAGTGAAGGGGAAGAACAACAGGGTTGGTTGTCCAGGAGAAAAATAACTCCATGGTAGTTTCATAATTGAAACTTGACTCGCTCTAGATTCGAGTCAATAATATGAAATAAATCCCAAAAAATACAAAATAAAATATAATAAAAAAATTTAAAATAAAATAATAATGTCCTAACTTAAATGACATGTTATAATCCTACTAATCCACCCAAAAATAATAATTAATGTGTCCTAGTGTGATAAACGACATAAATCTAATTGTCCAGTCTATTATAAATATAAATAAAAAAAACAGGGTGTACTCTTATATACACTAATAACACATTCTCTTGTTGCCTTACTTATGTTATTTTTATATATTTGTGTACATATGACTCTCATGGCTCATAACACACGATCAACCTCGAATCAACACCTGTGTTCTGAAACTGACTCGACTGAAAATAATGATTGAACCGGCCGGTTTCAACTATAAAACCCTGATTCGGGTCGTGGGTTTTACAACGGGACTACTAGGTAGGTAAAAGGGGTCAAACAAGCAAACAAGGTAGCATGCAGTGGGAGACGAGCAGGGTAAACGAACACCAAACGAGCCAGTGGTGCCTGTCGTTGGAAATCACCAACGGTGTAACGACCCGCCATTTTTTCACAATACTATGGGCCAGCTGGCTAAGAGTTACTCGAAATTAAACCAAACCAACCCTGTAACGACCAGCCCTAACCGGTCCAGGCGTTACTCCACAGTCTTAGATCGTTTCCCAAAGCCACATGTATAACACAAGAAAATAAAAGGAGTCCAATTTATTATCCATTCTCCTACCCTGAGTTCGTAAAAGAACTACCAACCATAATTGTAATTTTTCCTTAAGTGAGTTGAAATCAATCAATCTTGATTAGCCTACATACCTATGTCGGGAACAGGCTGTCAGGCCCATTCTGACATGTCCATTATTGGTTGTCAAGCCCATTCTGACATGTCCATTATTGGACTGTCAGGCCCATTCTGACATGCCCATTTTTGGCTGTCAGGTCCATTTGGCAATCGGGGATAGAGTTACTCGGGGAGTAATTCTAGTGCGCCATTGTATTTGTGGGTACATTGGGCGAGGCTGTGGGGGCTATCCACGAGCCGAGCAAGTGCTTGAGAGGAGAATTCGAGTGCTTGTAAAATCCTTATGATCGGGTGAATGATATAAGGTTGGAAAGTGTTTTCCCGTAATCTATGGTTTGCTTGTTGGCTGTCGTTTTAGGCAAGGAACTTCTGTATCTGAGGTCGCGGTCGAGGTTTACAAGGCACGCAGTAGAGTGGACTAGTGCTGAGACGAGCAAGGGCAGACGACACGAACCCAGGGCGTGTTGCTGGCTGGGCGATCGGGCAGTGCTGTGTGGGGTGCTGTTTGACTTCTGGAACAGCCTATCGGCAAGGCGTGTCGGTAACCAGAAGTGTTGTGTTGGTGTTTGGTGCGGTACCAATACACGGTGATTGAGCGAAGGGTTGAAGACAGCAACCTCGGGGGTGTTGAGGTTGGGCGAACACGGGTTTGGTGTTAGGCTGGTGTTCTCGGGTCGAGAATACGCCACGCAGACTGGTTAGGGCGAAAAATTTTGGTCCTTGAATCAGGCCCGTGACAGAGGTATTAGAGCTCCTATCATCTGTAACGTCGACATCAGAAAACCAGCCTAACACCAAACCCGTGTTCGGCCAACCTCAACACCCCCGAGGTTGCTGCCTTCAACCCTTCGCTCAATCACCGTGTATTGGTACCGCACCAAACACCAACACAACACTTCTGGCTACTGACACGCCTTGCCGATAGGCTGTTCCAGAAGTCAAACAGCACCCCACACAGCACTGCCCGATCGCCCAGCCAGCAACACGCCCTGGGTTCGTGCCGTCTGCCCTTGCTCGTCTTAGCACCAGTCCACTCTACTGTGTGCCTTGTAAACCTCGACCGCGACCTCGGATACAGAAGTTCCCTGCCTAAAATGACAGCCAACAAGCAAACCACAGATTATGGGAAAACACTTCCCAACCTTATATCATTCACCCGATCATAAGGATTTTACAAGCACTCGAATTCTCCTCTCAAGCACTTGCTCGCCTCGTGGACAGCCCCCACAGCCTTGCCCAATGTACCCACAAATACAATGGCGCACCAGAATTACTCCCTGAGTAACTCTATCCCCGATTGCCAACACCAGCAATCTAACAACGCGTACCTGGATTCCAGCAAGCAGATGGAGTTCCAGCGCTCACCATGAACACCGGCTGCAGCAACTCCACGCTTCTTTCTCACCAGCCGCACTACGCTGTTTTCTCACCAAGGAAGACGACTGGAATCTCAGGAACTCTCCTCCTCACCGGACTCGATTCCACTCTTGATTCAGTCCCACGTCTCTCCTTAATCTGGCCTCTCAATCTTTCGATCTCTCCTCAATCTCCTGATCTCCTGATCTCCAGATCTCTCGAGCAACCAATCCGGACTCGATCTCTCCTGATCCACCGACCTCCAGAGACTCGATCCTCCTCCTCCGAGCGTCCTCCTCTCTGAGTTCCGACTCTGAACTCAAGAGTCTTCTCTTTGGTTCTGGCCTGATTCCTCCTGAATCACACACCCCCTTTTCAGCATAACCCCATGCATATATATGCACGCCCTTCTGATTTCAGATAACACCGGATATTTGCCAGCATCTTTATCCACAAAGATCTGCAATCCCCACCGTATTCAGCAACCTAGCAGCACACCACGTCCAGGTTCTTCCCAACGGCCTTGTGGTTATCTTCAGAAGTCTGTTGCAGCCTCCACGTCTGGATATGGATCATATCTTCCACCAAGATACACCCCCAGCAACGTCCATGGATGTTTATCACAAACCGCCTTGGCTGCACCGCTGGTGTAAAACCCACGATTCGAGTTAGGGTTTTATATTCAGAACCGGTCGGGTCGACCGTTATTTTTTCGAGTTGAGTCAGTTTCAGGACACGTGTACCGAGCCGATGCCAGTCGCGTGTATGAGCTATGAGGGTCATGCGTACCCAAGTATATGATGATAACGTCATGAACACAGCAGAACAGAATGAGTTATCAGATATATGAGAGTATGCCAGTCATTTTTTTTATTTTTATATATAGTGGATCGTAGAATTAGTATTAGGCCGTTTACCGCGTTAGGACGCGTTCGGGCAGTTTGGGTGGGTTGATAGTTCTAGAGCATATCATTATAATTTTTTTGGTGTTGTTTGATTTTACGGGATTTTTCCCGATTTTTATGAATTTTTTTAGGATTTAATACGAGTTAGTTATGATACTTGACTCGAGCCGGAGACGAGTCAAGTATTATTTACGAGTTTGCCACCCAACTAATTTTTCACCCCGACTTTTCTCCCCCACGCCCAAACCCTCGCCGCGCCGCCCCTGTTCGCGCGCCACCGCCGCCACGGCCGGCGCCGCCTGGCCGCCGATCGACGCCGCCCAGCCCGGCCACGGCGTCGCCCTGCCGCCCCGACCAGGTCCGGCCCCCATCGGACCGCCGCGACGCGAGGAAACCACGCCGCGACGCCGCGGCCGCGTTGCGGTCGCGTCGCCGATTCCGCCGCCGGCGAGCATCGCCACCACGATCAGGTGGTCGCCTCAGCACCGTCGACCACCCAGTGACGCTTCCTGACCGGAGCGGAGGCCGTTGCCGCCGTGGCCGGCCGGATCTAGCAACCACCACGGCCGGCCTCTGTTTTGCCGTTTTCCGGCGAGCCGCCGCCTCCATTGGCCACACTGAGGTCATAGATGAGTCGGGCTCGCCGAGCCGGTTCCGAGGGTACCCAACACGACCCCTTTCCGACCAGTAGACGCCGCCGGCGATTGTCGTCGGAAAACCACCGGAAGCCGCCGGAAAACCGCCAGTACCTGTCGGAAAACCACCGGAAAATTGGAATTTCTGGAATTCGCTGGAATTCACCGGATCTTCCGCGGAGCTCACCCAGTTGGACTCGATCGAACATCGGACGCCGAGGAGCGCCGAATTCGAGCTCCGAGATGCGCGACGGAACCCTAGCCGTCGCCGATTGCCGACGACGTGAGGTATAATTACCTCCGATTTGATTATTTAAAATTGATGATAATTGTTAGCATAACATGCTAGGGTTGATTAATTATTATGATGAATGTTAAGATTATGAATGAAGTAAACAGGTGTATGATGTGATTAATGACTAATTAGGGATGAAATGATAAGTTACATGATGAGATTAAGTGTGAATGAAGGATCAGTGATGTAATGAAGTAGATCAGGTCAGAGCATGATAAGTGACCACGGCATAAGTTATAGACACGTAATAAAATTAGTATGAATAGGATGAGTTAGGATTAATTAATTTTTATGATTTTCTGATTGTTATGTTGATGGATGCTTGCATTGTGATTTTGATGTTATTGAGTTTGATGCATCATTTAGTTAGCGGGCGTTAGTATTTAGTTTTGATGTGTAGGTACGGAGTAGGAGCTCGCCGCCTAGGCGCGATGACACGCTTGGAGCTTCTACCAGGTCCGTTTAGGACTCGTCTTGTTTTACGCTCTTCTATTGTATGTTTATTTTATTATTGCAGGGCGGGTTAAGTGGCGTTTTATTGGATCCCACTTAACTCGGGCCATTTAATCGAATATTTCCGGATTAATAACCCCTCGAGGATGAGATCCCTCGAGGATGATTTCGAAAACAAGATCCACCACAAGTTGCCTTCGGGCCTATTATATGAATCCCTTCCCAGGCCTATATATATAGTTTTATCGAGTTTTCAGTGAGACGAGAGATGGAGAAACCGACTGCACGTACCATGCAGAGGATGCCGTGACAGTCAAAGCGGGCTCTGGATTAGTGCCAGCGGACTGTTCCATTCCCGAGGGATCCTGACAACTCCGCGTTTGAGTTCCTCACACCCGGAGAACGTGGAGGTTTACGGGTACTGTTTAGTACAGCGCATGTCCGGACTTGTGGTTCAAAGGGTACTAAAGGCGACTGCCTGAGAGTACTCGGCCTTCGTGCTCAAGGCCAGGAGAAATATGGAGGTAAGGAGAGGGCTTAGGATAAAGTTTCACGAGAAGTACTGAAAAGAAGTGCTGAGAGTAGCACAGTACCAGCAGCAGAGCAGTAAGTTCGGGATGCTACCGGGTCTGCAGCCCAGTGGCTCCTCAGTAGTGCCCTTCAGAGTGTTCTTGAGGAAGTATATGGTTTTCTTTCAGATGAGAGTTTGCTCTCATAGCCAGTTTGTTATAGTTATTTTATTTTCCGGACCAGTAACGCTTGTTACTGACGTTTTTCTTATATATATGTAGGTGATAAGCACAAGATGGATGAGCCAGCTTGGACGGAGGAGCAATGAGGTCTTGTGCACACACATGTTAGATTTCTGAATGTTTAATATTGTATTATTATGTTATTGTTTTGTGAATGACATGATTAAATGTTTGATGCATGACAATGACATGAAATGAAATGATCAGAGTAGCGCAGCAAAAGTATGATGGGTTAGGACCCAAGTTCCAGAATGAGCTTATAGTATATCAGATTGTGTGTAATGAAATTGTTGATATATGCTTATATACTTGTATATATTATTTTGACAGGGTGGACCCTAATCGCACTTTTAGGGGAGACCCTGTCTGTTTTATTTCAGAATTTTGATCGTAATTGTATTGATGTGTATTTTGAATTGCTTGTCATTCATGTAGTACCATGTTAGGATTTTTCGTATTTATTCATTCATGATGGATCGTATCTTCATCTTAAGACGCCGAGATTGGATCCACATGAGTTAGGTTCGGGTTAGTTGACCTAACCGGGGCCTGTAACATGCCGGTTCGGTTCACGAGCGTGAACCGGATTTGAGTGTTACAGCTGGTCATCCCGTCTCACCCACCGGTTCGACGCCCTAGCACCGTCCGGACGTGGCTCAACCTCCCGCAGCAATTCGCCGACCAGCGCCGCAATGGTCCACCGACATCGCCCTGAACCAGCGCCACCGCAGCAATTCCGCTATTGTTGCAACGGTGCTAGCGAGTGCTCGAAGCACTCTATGCTGCGTACTCGGCTCGGTAGCCTGCTCGGTCCACGGTTGCACCAGAACCTCGCTCTGCCGACCCAAACAGCGATCAGCAACCACCTGAGGTTTCCTCCTGGACTCGGCCACATGCTCGGTACACCAAATACCGACCCATGTGCCGACACCACTGCTGTAACTCGACGCCATGCTCCATAGCCATGCTCGATCACACAGCAGCTCGTGCACCTCGGTTTGCAACCTGCAACTCAACACGGGTTAGCCTCCGTATGTTGTTTCCACCACTCGGATAGCCACCGCTACCCCATCATGGACGCGGGACACCTAGGGACAACACCTAAACCCTAGTTCCCGGCACGCCCATGAATCACGTCTGTGACATCCTCCCCCACCAATGAAAGCCGATGTCCTCATCGGAAGTAAGGACTGCCCCCTTCAATAACAAGTCGAATACCTCTCCCCACAGCACCGTCTCCACTCTATGTACCAAAGACACGCCGCGCCGTGGTCCCAGCTCCGCCATTGCATCATCCCCGGTCCTGCTAGCTCCAGACCTCGCATGTATCCCCACACGCTTACATCGGCCATATGCTCCAGCCATCAAATTTCGAGTCCAACTCGACCAAACAACTCCCCGTGGTCCTGAGAATTGCTGGCTCGAAGCATCTCTAAGACATTGCAATGCAGCCAGTATTTCAACAACTCCGACTGTTTTCTCTTCCTCCATGTAAAGCACTGTTGGTAATAAGCCCAACACGAACTCACCTCATCTAGTGGCTGTCTCTCTAGACAAGTGGAGAAGAGACGTCTGATTCACCTCCCTGTAAACCAAACACCGTAAGTGTAACCCTCATCCCGGATTCAGCACTTACTCGATCAGTCCATCGTAGATCTGTAGCAGCCCTGGTCAGACATGGTTGTGAATCCCCCATGAAGGCTCTAGACATACAGACCCTGTTCAGCAAGAACATCCCCTCACACACTGGGAAAGAACTGATCTTCTGTCGACACCTCACCGCCGTCAGATGGTACTTCCGACATGATGATCTCCTCGGCATCTCATCACCAGTTCGTAACTTCAACTGATGGGAGTGAGCTCTCGCCGTTCCAATCCAACTCCATGGATGAACTCCCCGAACAAGAGTATAGAGCTTACCCCTGCTCATCTTTAGCTCACTCTCGTAACCCCTGTAGCACTCCTCGAAGTCGCTGGCTACCTTCAAGAAATCTGCCTCCCAGATTACGACAACATCATCCAACTGATTCACACCCAGCTGGACCACACGCACCTTGCCAACTCGCCCAACGGACTCCACACGTCCTCTAGGTTATTGGCTGTCAAGCCCATTCTGACATGTCCATTATTGGCTGTCAGGTACATTCTGACATGTCCATTTTTTGGCTATTAGGTCCATTCTGACATGTCCATTTTTGGCTGTCAGGTTCATTCTGACATGTCTTGGCTGTCCTGTCAGGTCCATTCTGACATGTCTTGGCTGTCAGGTCCATTCTGACATGTCTTGGCTGTCAGGTCCATTCTGATATGTCCATTTTTGGCTGTCAGGTCCATTCTGACATATCTATTTTTGGCTGTCAGGTCCATTCTGACATATCTTTTTTGGCTGTCAGGTCCAAGCAGTCAATAGGAAACCCATGCATAAGAAGCTAGGGATCTAGCAACTTAACAAAGGCGTCATCCAACAAAACTTTGCATGCAAGAATCCTAATGGAAACAAATAAGATGAGGGATGAAATACTCACACAGTAATGGGGAGGTCGCCTGAGACGGAGATGATGGATGAAATACTCCCTCCTCCTGCATATATATACACTTCAACCATTCCCTCCATTAAATTCTCATACCCCATCATCCATTAGTATTTCCTAGGTTCAACGAGCCCCTTCATTAAATTCTCACTCCCCATCGCCCATTGGTATTTCCTAGGTTCAACGAGTCCCTTCATTAAATTCTCACACCCTATCATTCATTCATGAATAGGTATTTTCTAGGTGACTTTAAGTCAAACCATGACCGGTTGACTTGATAACCAACCATATCAGTTCATCTATATTTATTTCATAATATTTAGGTTCGAGTCTTGTAATAAAAATCATGGTTTTTACAAACGGCGATGAGGCTGGGGGCACCCCTGTGAAGGTTAGTGGGGGACGATAAGGGGGTGATGACTAGGGTGGTCGCCGATGAAGCCTTGCCATTGATTGGCTAGGGGTAAACATAGTTGTCGGGGTAGGTGTGGTCGCCGACGACAATTTTGGTGACAATGGTTGGTGGCTGGTTTCAAAATGTTGGCTGTCAAGTGAGAAAGGTATCTGAGGTAATGATCGACAGTGTTCAGCTAATGACTAGCTGGAAAATGAGCGGAATAGGACAGAAATTCCACTGGCAAAGTACGAATCATCGGTGGCGATAGCGGCCATGACAGAGGTCAAGGTTGGTCTCAAATGAAAGATCTCAGACAGGGGAAGTCATATGGGTGGTTTGCCTCGCCGGCGAGGGAAAACTTTCCCAAAGGCAGGGGCTGCGTGGAGAATCGATGAAGAATATGCCATCGCCGGTGGCGTCGGAGCTAGTAGTGGGTCTGCTTTAATAGCTAGCCACAAGGTGCTCACGTGGTACATATCCAGTGGCCAAAGTCTCGCCGGCAACAAGCCAAAGTGGTGACGGAGCTAAGGGTAGAAAATCCTCCAAAATGTGGGAGAAATCTTTGAAAAAAATAATTGAGTGGAAGCTAGGGCTTATGTGGCCGAACCCGATCTTGCCATGTGGTGCCATCTGGTCGTCTAACAATTCATGGGCGTGGTGGGTCCACCCAGGATATATGCAATATGTATCGACAAAAAGTTCAGATTGACTCCGACAAAAGTTGAAACTAACTCGAAGCCTAATTGAGATTCTATGGACTGAAATTGAAACAAGAAAGCTAAGTAGGCCTCGAAACCCTATACTCAACTGGGTGAAGAATTGAGACTGAAATCAAACTAGGCCTATAGGGGTAATTCAATAGTCTAAAAATCGATATGATGCATGTAAAAGAGATACCATGAGAAAGCTCAAACGACTACTAAACGCTAAAATGACCTAATTCTAGCCCTAAAATTGTGAGCTAACATAACCACAGACTTGTATACATCAAGTATACACGAATGATTCATGCTCTATTATAGTATAACTAAAGATATCATCTCTATATTCGATATACCTAGCCTTCATAATATGTTCATATGGTCCTCTAGGCTTCATACTAACAGTTTGAAAGTTGAACTGATTTGAATCGACTTGAAATTGGCCCGAACCAAAACTGGGGTTTTGCAGGGTCCCTCTCAAGGTCTTTGCTGGGACAGCCGCTGGCCGATGAATTCCGAGCTTGCTGGAGTCCACTTGCAATCAGACTCCTCACCACCAAACTGCCACAATTGGATTTCAATTAAGAAAGTGGAAGAAGTGTCGGGCTTCTGCCCCACTTTGATCAAGTTCAACGGGCCACTTGTTTGGCTCGCCCAAGACCTTGAACCCATACTAGTCCGACCATTTTCCTATTTGCAACCGATTTAACTACCCATAAATGAATTGTTTTGATCATGTTAGATTCCGTCTAGTGACCTAGTTCATAGCTTACCCATTAATAGTGTGTTCAGAAAGAGTTTGCTTGTCCGATTAGGAAAATTAACTCCCACAATTCAGATCGTTTAATTAGGCAGTTATGAACCAACTCAAGTTTGATTTTATTCGAATGCAGATTTTTTAAAGTCAAAATAATGCTGATTTGGTCTTTTGAGAGTATTATGCCATTTTAGATTAATTTTAATGGGTATTAAGCTTTTAAAAGAATTTTAAGGGGTGATTAATGTTTAATAAATTTTAGGCTTAACATGCATTTTTATTTAATTAATTATGCACATAGTGTAACACCCCAAATCCGGTCCACACTCGTGAACCGAACCGGCATGTTACAGGCCCCGGTTAGGTCGGCTAACCCGAACCTAACTCATGCGGATCCAATCTCGGCGTCTTAAGATGAAGATACAACTCGCAATGCATGGATGAATACACAAACCTAACATGGTACTACATGAATGACATGCAAGTCAGAGTACACACCAACAATCCCGATAAAAATTAATAAAAGTTTTGAAATATGACGGACAGAATTTCCCCTAAAAATGCAATTACGGGCCACCCTGTCAAATATACATATAAAAATATATATAACCAAGTATCAAACAATTTCATTCACACAGAATCTAATCTACTATACACTCATTCTGAAGCTTGGGTTTCAACCCATCACACTTTTGCTGCGCTACTCTGATCATTTCATTTCATCTCATTGTCATGCCTCAAACATTTACTCATAACATGTTTATAAAATAACATCATAAACAAAACATTAAACATTCAATCACCCAATGTGTGTGTGCAGAAGACCTTATTGCTCCTCCGTCCTGGCCGGCCCATCCATCTCGTGCTTATCACCTACATATATATAGGAAAAACGTTAGTAACAAGCGTTACTGGTCCGAAAAGAAAATAACTATAACAAACTGGCTATGAGAGCAAACTCTCATATGAACGAAATCATCATGTACTCCACGTGAACACTCTGAAGGGCACTACTGAGGAGCCACTGGGCTGCAGACCCGGTAGCATCCCGAACTTACTGATCTGCTGCTGGTACTGTGCTACTCTCAGCACTTCTTTTTCAGTACTTCTCGTGAAACTTTATCCTAAGCCCTCTCCTTACCTCCATATTTCTCCTGGCCTTGAGCACGAAGGCCGAGTACTCTCAGGCAGTCACCTTTAGTACCCTTTGAACCACAAGTCCAGACATGCGCTGTACTAAACAGTACCCGTAAACCTCCACGTTCTCCGGGTGTGAGGAACTCAAACGCGGAGTTGTCAGGATCCCTCGGGAATGGAACAGTCCGCTGGCACTAATCCAGAGCCCGCTTTGACTGTCACGGCATCCTCTGCATGGTACGTGCAGTCGATTTCTCCATCTCTCGTCTCACAGAAATGCGAAAACTATATATATATATATATATATATATATATAGGCTTGGGTAGGGAGTTATATAATAGGCCCGAAGGCAACTTTTGGTGGATCTTGTTTTCGAAATCAACCTCGAGGGATCTCATCCTCGAGGGGTTATTAATCCGGAAAATGTTCGATTAAATGGCCCGAGTTAAGTGGGATCCGATAAAACGCCACTTAACCCGTCCTGCAGGCAATAAATTAAACATACAATAGAAAGAGTAAATCAGAGACGAGTCCTAAACGGACCTGGTAGAAGCTCCAAGCGTGTCATCGCGCCTAGGCGGCGAGCTCCTATTCCGTACCTACACATCAAAACTAAATACTAACGCCCGCTAACTAAATGATGCATCAAACTCAACACAATTAAACACGAAATCATCCATCACAATGACCAATCAAATAATCATAAAAGTAAATAATCCTAACTCGTCCTATTCATACCAATTTTACTGTGTTTTTCTAAGTTATCTCATGATCACTTATCATGCTGAAACTCGATCTACCTCATTAGATCACTGAACCTTCATTCACACTTAATCTCATCATGTAACTTATCATTTCATCCCTAATTAGTCATTAATCACATCATGTAACTTATCACTATCAATCACATCAATAAATCAACCCTAGCATGCTGTGCTAACAATCATCAGACTTTAACTTATAAATTCGGAGGTAATTATATACCTCATGTCGTCGGCAATCGGCGATGGCTAGGGTTCCGTCGCACGTCTCGAAGCTCAAATTCGGCGCTCATCGGCGTTCGACGTTCGATCGGGCTCGACTGGGTGAGCCCGCAGAAGATCCGGTGAATTCCGGCGAATTCCAGAAATTCTGGTTTTCCGGCAGCTACTGGCGGTTTTTCGGCGGCTTCCGGTGGTTTTCCGGCGACAATCGCCGGCGACATCTACTGGCCGGAAAGTGGTTGTGTTGGGTACCCTCGGAACCGGCTCGGCGAGCCCGACTCATCTATGACCTCAGCGTGGCCAATGGAGGCGGCGGCTCGCCGGAGAACGGCAAAACAGAGGCCGGCCGTGGTGGTGTGGAGATCCGGCCGAGATGGGCGGCGCTGGCCTCCGTTCCGGTCGGGGAGGGTCACTGGGTGGTCGCTGGTGCTGAGGCGACCACCTGATCATGGCGGCGACGGTCCCCGGCAGCGAAATCGACGACGCGACCAAAACTTAGCCGTGACGCTACGCACGGCGATTCCGGCGTCACGGCGGCCCGATTGGGGCCGGACCTGGTCGGGGCAGCATGGCGACGCCGTGGCTGGGCTGGGCGGAGTCGAACGGCGGTCGGGCGGCACCGACAGCGACGACGGCGACGCTGCACAGGGGCGGCGTCAGGGTTTGGTTTGGGGAAGAAAAGAAGGCGTGGGGTGTGTGGTGGCAAGGTCGTAAATATTACTTGACTTGTCTCCGGCTCGAGTCAAGTATAATAACTAAGTCGTATTAAATCCAAAAAATTCATTAAAATCGGGAAAAAAATCCCGTAAAATCAAACAACACCACAATATTATAATGATATGCTCTATGACTAACAACCCACCCAGACTGCCCGAACGGGTCCTCACGCGGTAAACGGCCTAATACTAATTCTACGATCCACTATATATAAAAATAATAAAAAAAATGACTGGCATACTCTCATATATCTGATAACTCATTCTGTTCTGCTGTGTTCATGACGTTATCATCATATACTTGGGTACGCATGACCCTCATAGCTCATACACGCGACTGGCATCGGCTCGGTACACGTGTCCTGAAACTGACTCAACTCGAAAAAATAACGGTCGACTCGACCGGTTTTGAATATAAAACCCTAACTCGAATCGTGGGTTTTACACATAGGATCACTTTTGTTTATTGGGAGCTAACGATTGGAGAATATTTAGGTTATTTCATCTTAGTTTATGAATGCTCAAAATTTTATTTATGATAAATTTAATTGATTGTGTGAGTTAAGTATTATATTTACGCTCAATATTCAATACACACCATATAATTAATTTTATATTATTTTAATAGTTAATTTAATACATAATTCCTATCTTAATAATAATTATAATTTTTTATTATGTCTCTAAAGCGCACCTCCAAACAAATTTGAATAATGGGAAAAAGCTATTTGGTCAAGAAAATCTATGATATCGAAAGGCTCACTTGATCCTATCAGATATGGAGGTACCTTAGGCTATTACTGATGTTGTGTGAGCTCCTCTTCCAAATGTTGTTGAAACTTCTACACAACATAGAAGAGACTTAAAGGTTTATACTACTTGGAAGTTTGAGGAATATGAAATTGTTTATTATTTGTAGATTGTACAAATTATGAGATTGTTTATTGTTTGTGGATTGCCGTCAAAGATAAGTTTAGTGACACTTCTGCCACTAAATTAATACAGCTAACAATTAAATTCGATACCTATAAGAAACGGTCGAACACTTCTATCAAACATCTTATGAGAATAGGGAATTTAATCATAGAGTTAAAAATTGTCGAACATGTTATTTATAATGAACAACATGTCTAAGTAATTGTTCATTTATTCCTCATTCTTGAGAGCATACGAAAGTGAATTTGATCTATAATAAAAATATTATAACTTTTAATGACATTTCACGTCTTCTTGAATTAGAGGAAGAGCACCTTAAGGTGTTTAAATGCTATGCAGACATTTTCAAACCTAAATCTTCCCAGGTTTCAAGCTTTGGACATTCTAAAAAATGGCACCCCAAAAAAATTGGTTCAAATCTTTAAAACAAGCTTCGTCAAATTAAAAATGATCAAATTAAAATTTTTATTATTCAAAATCTACATAGATGAATAAAAAAATAAATCATAAAGATAATTATAAAATTTTAATTCAATCTAATATTTATAACATTTCCTTCTTAATTATCAAAGCAATTTAAATAGAAATTAATTTTAAAATATCTATTAATTAGTATATTTTTAAAAAATCTAAAAAAAGTTATGATAAATGAGGTAAAAAAAGACAAATTTTATCAATAATTAAATTAAAATTTTTATTTTATTTTTATAAATATTAAAAAATATTATTTTGTAGACATATTAAAAAAATCAATTTACTATATAACTCACACCAGCTATTTCATTTCAGATCAGGGTGTAGCTTGAGGAATTGAAGGGACCCAAAACAGATAGTTTTTCTATTTCCGAAATTTTTTCGTACGGCCGCCGAGTCGGCCTTTAAATGCAGTCCATGGGTCTGCGATATACCGGGCCACACCTCTCATCATTACCTTCGCCATGACCATGACACTCTCTACGGCTGTCACGGCTACTACTAGCCTACTACTGATCTCTCCGATCGTCCCTTCCCATTTCTTCACCTCTTTATATTAGTGGTCGCCTCCCCCTCTTCTTCTTTCACGATCATCATGCTCAACCCACACGCCCCATCCTTCGAATATGGAGGCAGCGAACAGTGGCCGTTGGGTTGGTTATCCTTACGCTATTCCATCCTATCCCCATCTTTCCTCTGTTTACGTTTCTTCATTTGCTCCGTACCCAGTTGCTCACAACTGGATCACCTCCTACGTCGACCATCACCCAGCACCACCTCCTCCTCCTCCATTCCCATTGCCTCCCCTGAGGACGCTCAAGCTGGAGGAGATTGGCAGCCAGGACGAGGGGTCGAAGGATCGTGACTCCAGAGTGGTGAAGGCTCGCCAACGGCCGGCTCATGTCTTTTCTGCGAGGGAGGAGGCAACAAGATATCAGGTTGCTGAGGCTACTCGTTGGGTGCCTAAGGTTGTAAGTCGGCTGCCGAACGTCCCCTTTGTATCGCCAGAGATAGAGGTTGCTAATGGTGGCGACGTTGGACGTGCATGTTCACCGAGGAAGCGCACTAAGGATACTCGCAGTCGTCGTTTTGGTGCTTTCATGGTTGATGATGAGAATCATCACAAGAAGGAAAGATATAGAACAACCGTAATGGTCAAAAACATTCCCAACAGACTCAAGTATTTTCGTTTCTGTCGTCTCACATTTCTTATTTTATTCATATCCGTCTTACTTTTTTCCCTGCGTATCAATCTCTTCAACTAGCTTGTTGAATATTAATTTAGTCTCCTAATTCTCTCAGACGTCCATTGTTGATCAAGATGCTGGATAATTTCTGCGCGGAAGTGAATAGAAAGGGGAAGCGTATCTCAACATCTGATCACTCTGCATATGACTTCGTTTACTTGCCCATAGATTTCCAGCTAAGTACATAAATACAACATGTTTGGTTTTCTGCACCAGCACCAGAGACTTATCTACTAGAGTAATGATCTGATTTTTTCGGTGTGGGTTGATTTATTCTACAGTAGCCGCTGCAACCTGGGTTACGCATTTGTGAACTTCACCACAACAGATGCAGCTTGCAGGGTTGAGAGGTTGCTACATAACTACAAGTGGAGCTGTTTGGGTTCTCAAAAGGTTTGCGAAATTGCCCATGCGAGGATTCAGGTGCAGTTTTTCCGATCTTACTATTTTAATTAGTCTCCCAGTCTTATTTGTATTTTAGTCACAATTGGTTGTATTTACATGTCATAATCACAATGGTGATCAGGGGAAGCAAAAGCTGGTTAAGCACTTCGAGGAAACTACCTTTGTCTGCGACTCGGATGAATTTCTTCCCGTCGTCTTCTCTCCACCCAGGGACGGGGCTGTTTCCCGACCATATCCTAAGCTCGTGGGGAAGCGCAGGCACACGTACGCCACACATTGATGAAGCGTTCTTCCTAGAATAGCTTCTTCAATGCCAGATAAAGTTTGTCTTTTTCTAGAAGTAGACAGTATTTTTTTCTTTTCAAAATTAGAGACGTGTGAGTCTAAGAATCGTATAGTAGCATTGTCAGTGAAACAGATGGTGGGGGGAACTTGGTTTGTTGTGTGTACCAGTAGCTCCAGAAGCTGTGCCCCTGACAATTAGCTATATTTTAGTTTTATGAGTTCCAATTGCCATATTGTAGTTGTCCCAAAGTGCTAATTACTAGTGTTCCGTCATCTTGCCAAACTCATCACATTCTGTCTTCGAGTTCTTAGAGTAATTTTTCCTCTTGCACGGCTGTTGTACCCAAATGTTAATTACTAGTGTTATTTTCTTAGTAGATGATCATGACTGTGTAAGTATACTTATACTTGATTAGTTGGAGCCATGATATGATTCCTGGACTCATCTTTACTTGGAGAGTCTCATGTACGAGTTCATTGTTCACAACTTCAAACTTCAACCAGCTACGACACGTACCGTGTACTTACGCAGCTAGGGTACGATTTCACAGTAGTGTCGGATAAGGAGCAAGACAAATAGGTACGGTGATTGTTCGAGAGTGGTGACTGTCGACTTTCTTACCACGATCAACCCCGCATCGGTGCAGGTTGTGTCATGTGTGCTCCTTTTCAATCTGCTTTAGTAGGCTGCATTTGACTCCCCCAAGATTTCATAAACTCGTCGTTTGAGGAAGTAGAAACCACCATTTTCGCTTGTCTGCTGACCAAGGTCACATTACCAAAAGAACATAACTTGAAGGAAACAGTCAAAGGACACTGAGAAGTGGAACTGCCACCAACCCTGGCGCAGCAACTGCAAGCACTAGAGATAATATTTAGCCTTATGCTTCGAAACCGCTCCCCTCCTCTCATTCATTATAGGACGCTTTCCGATCTCTTTCTCCCTCTTCAAAATGTCAACCAGTGTTTCAGAATCAACCAATTTAACTGTTTTTCGAAATAAGCGGTCCAGATTAGAAGCTATCCACGGCTCAGATCAGTACTTATTATATTCAGATGTAATGGTCATGATTAGATCTTGCATATGTAGATCCAATGGCTGCTGAGTCTCTGTAATATTCTAAATAAATGCCAAACTTAGTGTCGTCTCCTTCTTTCAATCTTTGTACTATAAATAATTGTTTTGTGTAATGAAAACAAAACACCTTGAAATTGACCATATCCTAGTTAATTTAAAACAAGTAGCAACCAAACAAGTGAAACAAATCACAAATGTGGCTTAGAATCTCAGATAGTGCTTTGAGTCCCTCAGCCTGGGCAAAAAATTCTCCAAAATTTGATCTAGCCTATTCGATTACAAGGACGGTTTAAAATTTTTTAAAAAAATAATAAAAATAAAAATTTAAACCCCTCCCCAAACAGTGCCACCGACAGTCATGCAGCCGCACCGGCCAAATCCAATCTCCTAGTAGTAGCCGGACCTGTTCGTTCCCGGTCTAGATTTGGTCCAAGGGCGGCTAGGTCTAGCCCGCGGCAGACATACTTGGGCTGCACATTAAAACAAAAAAAAAAAATAGTTGTGCTAGGGCCATGAAAGAGGGAGGGGTGTTGTTTTTTTCTCAAATCTGGGTTATTTTGTGATTAGACGGTGTAAATTAAAGTTGGCTGATATATTCTTTGTCCACCGCTCGGATTCGGTACTTATTCTATTCAGATTTAGCGGTCATGATTAGATCTTTATATGTAGATCCAACGGCTGCTGAGTCTCTGAATGTTTTAAATAAATGCCAAACTTAAGGGCGTCACTTCCTTTCAATCCATTTACTATAAATAATTGTTCTGTCTAATGAAAACAAAAAACCTTGACATTGACCATATCCTGATTAATTTAAAACAAGTAGCAACCAAACAAGTGAAACAAATCACAAATGTAGCTTAGAATCTCAGATAGTGCTTTTTGCAGGTTGGGTCGGTGAAGGGCTATAGGTTAGTTTTTATGTAAATAAACAAATCTTTTTCTTGTCTACGTTCCGGAAGTGGTTCTAAAATAGTAACTTGGAGAGACAAATGGCAGAACGAGTAGTACAATTTAAGTTTTAACTTTTAAGTGGCTTGACCTCGGCAGCCAAAAATTTTCTGGGTTCTGAGCAGATTGATTGATATGCGACGCTGCGTTTCAGATTTGTTTCGTGCTCCTCTACCCAAACAAATGATCCAGAAGCCGCTTCTCTCATTAAGATAGATGGATTAATCGATGAAAGACGAAAAATCAAAAGCTCGATATGATACCTGAGGTAATAGTCCGCAGCTAGTTTTTACCAGGGAGGCATCAACTCCATGTACGCGGGGAGTGCAAGGTACCATTTGGCGGCAAAAAGTTGTACTCGTCAATGATGGAACACACCAGTCCAAAAGAGTGCAGGCAAAAAACTCTATTGCACAGATATTCGTTTAAAACAGATTTTGTAAGACCGTGTATTGTACATGAAATTACCGTATCCTATGGCAAATGCTCTTTTGTGTCGATTAACTTCCGTTGATCCTTTATATGTTATTTGTAAATATCATCAGGAATTCTCTATTATGTCTTTACTATTTGTGAAAAGTTCCGTAGTTGGTGTTACTTGCATTCTTTGAATTATTGGGATAATGCCCAGCAACTTCGTGAGATTATTATTTTCACTCTCAGATGGCATGACTTTGTTAAAAGAAGAGATTCCGACTTTTTTATTTGTGCCATGTTTATAATTGATAATATCAGGTTTCAGAGACGCTCCTACTTTGAGGAGTGATGGATTGGACAACATTGGTAAGAAAGGTCCTTTGGCGGCTTATTGCTTGCTTTTTAATAAACCATGAATTTCGTCTATTATGCACGTTGACGCAACTTTAGTGAGGCGAATGGAATCAAAGCTACGCTGGTAGGGCGTCTATGTGCAGTGTTTCTAATAACTGCATTTTCTTTTGGAGACTACGGTTCAATGCAATCTCCATCAACCAAGAAGCAGAGTATGGAGCCGCTTACAGTTTGTGCAAGATATATAGAAACGGGAAAGGTGAAACCGTTTTTACTGATTGCATGTCCTTATCTTCGGCATTCCAATATAATATTCACGGGAGGACAGGCTTTAGGCCTTTTGATCGAGTTGTGTTGTGAGATACTATACACCGGCAAAAAAGTTGTGCTGGTCATGATGGAAGTTGGAACACGCCAGTCATCAAATAACGTAGGGCAAAAACCACTATTACACAGATATTCGTTAAAAATAGATATGCAAGACCCAAAGCAATGTCTTGTATTGTACATGAAATTATCGTTACCGCAGTAGCAAGTAATTAAGGTGAATATCGCTCGGAAAAAGGAGAGTTAAAGCGATTGTTATTGAGCGTTTTAGAGCCGCCCTTATGCCGACTTAGTCCTCGCAAAAATACCTGTAACCTTGATTTTACTGGTTTATGTCAGGACGTCAGTGGGTGACCGATGGGACATTTAACGCTTGAAGAATCTAAATCCAAAAGACCAATCACTCTAATCAGAAGCATTTTTATTAACTTTAATGAATTTAATTTGATAGGTAAACATTTCATTTAATAATCAAACTACAATCGAGTAAACAGTGGGAAAAGCCATTTTAGTAGACGAACTTCCGCCTCTCCCCAGCCAGCAAATACTATACGCTAAGCTCGAGCGAAATAGCCGATTGCGCAATCCTTGAGGCGAACGTCATCAATGGGCAACCGAGAGACAGGATACAACACCCTTTCGAGACCACCGTTCCTTTCTCAGGCAATGCTGCACAAGGTTGAGGAGTTACCCGCCCAGACACACCTTGCACATTGGTGCAATTCCATTGTACCTTCTTGGGTTCAGGCGCTAGCCCCGCCTTGACGTCGGAGATGCATATCCGCTCAAACGGCGACTCGTCCAGCCCCTCGAGCATCGCCACCATGGTGGTGTTGTCCGACACCACATCTGAGAAGCTGATCCCTTTCACCACTGGTGTGGCATTGCGATCCAGCCGTCGTCGGGGTGGGAGCCGTAGTTGCCGGCCATCCAAAAGACGTACTTCATGGTGTGCAACCTAAGCTTCTTGGCGAAGATGTTCTTCACGTACATTCCCCGGCCGATGGCAGTCTGGATCCTTATAGCCCACCTCGGAGTTGATGGCGGTGATGTCCTCGGCCCGGACGTCGCAGATGCCACCGGACATTTCGCTGCCGAGAGCAATGACAGCGCTGGTGGGGGAGATGCAAGTAAGGCGTCGGACTATGACGTGCTTGGTGGGCACCCCGTAGGCAACGCCGTACTCGTCCCACCCGCTCTTCACAGCAACGCAATCGTCACCGGACACTATGTAGCAGTCTTCGATCTTCACGTTTGTGCACGAGTCTGTTCCAAATTCGTTGAAATAGACCGCATTAGCTTTACAAAAATGAACGCAGTGCTAAAATTATACATGCTGGTTAGTTGTTATACGTTTCAAAATTGCACTTTCTCCGTTTTACTTTCTTGTTATCGAAGCAAACATGTCCCTAGCTGAGAAGTTATTTTATGATCTGTTATGTGGTTTAAAATTTTAAAATAAAAGATTTAAAAAATTAATTGATATCGATTAGTGAAAAAACAAATAAATAAAAACTAATGCTATGTGTAGGTAAAAAGCTAAAGAAACACATACAATCAATTAACTATGGATACTCAAAAAGCACGCATATTATAATTGGAAAATGAACTTGACTAGGTATGACAGTCATAACTTATAACTTGGCTCACTTCGACTCAGTGCTAAACTAGATAAAAAACTCAACTAAAAGTTCTACTCGAACTTAAATATAACAAACATGGTCTTGACCTAGCCGGCCTACTTATTCAACAATGGGAACTTTATATTTGTCTAAAATAGATAGAATTTTAAATCCTCATAATAGATTTCTTTCACAAGTTAACGTATAAAAGAGTAAGACAATAGAATATATATATATATATATATATATATATAAAAGATCTTTCACGTATAACTATTTAAATATGCATTCTAATAATAATTGATATATATATATATAGAGAGAGAGAGAGAGAATTCAATCATCTTATCCATTTTCCGCTATGTGATAAATCTCAAGATTTGACATGAAAATTTCGAAGTCCATCGCATGATGGAAAAGTGCATGAGTTGCCTTAGCAGCTCATACGAAATAAATTATATATATATATACATATGTATTATTTCTTAGATAATATTATTTTTGTGTAAAGAATATTAAAGAGGGAAAAAACCAAATACAAAATAAGCTGGCTCAAACTTGAGACCTGAATCTAATTCCGCTCAAACACGACCGGACTTATACTTAAAGAGACAGGCACGGGCGATGGCGGGGGCCATGGCGGCTTGGGGCCGGGGGGTCGTCACAGGGGCGACGGGCGGGGTGGGCCGCGACGGTGGGTGGTGGCTGGGGGTTGTCGCAAGGGCGGCAGGCGGGGGCCACGGCAGCTTGGGGCCGAGGGGTCGTTGTAGGGGCGGCAGGAGGGGGGCCGCAACAACTTGGGGCGGGGGGGTTGTCGCAAGGGTGGCGGGCGGAGGAGCTGCGGCAGCTTGGGCCGGTCGGGGCCGCGGCGGCTTGGGGGGTCAGGGGGCCACAAGTTGGGCCGGTCGGGGGCTGCAGTGGCGGCTGGCGATGGGCGAACCGTGGAGAGGGGGAAGGGGGTAGTCAGAAGGGTGGGCAAGCAGGCGGTCCGGCAGGTCAATCGAGGGTAGCGACAAGCTGATAGGGTGGTGGACACAGGGGTGGGAGGTTGTGTCTAGGCCACTTAATCAAAATCTATCGGCCCAAATTAAAAATACTATTGTCAAAGTTGGCGGCACGTGAGAGCATTTTGTTATATATATAATTCTGATCATATGTTGTATTCATTATAACCCTTAATAACTAACTCAGTTTCGGTCAACATTTGTTCATGCATGCAAAGGTATGGCCACTAATTGGAACATTTAATGTAAATATGCATGTGACAAAAACTTGTCCAGACCGCTACAATAATGTCATAAATATTTAATTATTTATTTATTTATTGTTAGTATAGAATTTAATTTAAATACTAGACATATTGATTGTAATAAATACGAATAAAATTAGGTAAGATGTCATATCATATATGATTTATATTAAATAAATTTTAATTTTATACATAAATTATAATTAAATAATTAAATAAATTATAATAATTTAATATCTTAAATATATTCTGAAATTGACTTATAAATATATCTTATTTAAATAAAAAGATAGATTATAATTATTTTATTATTTTATTATATTTTTTCAATATAATTAGATATTTGTTTATTAGTTAGAAGTTAAAAATTGAGATTCATCAAATTTAAACCCATGAGTTTTTACTGCAAAAAATATTTTTATTATTTAAAAAATAAGATTACCGAGATTCGAACCTATGACCCTCTCTATAATATATTTTACTATATTTTTAAAAAATTCTTATATTTTTACGGATAATTTTCCTACCTTTAATACCATGCTACTATTGAGTTTCTTTTTTATTAATAAGAGTAGATGTTACAATTGATAGCCAATATAGCTAGTACTTATGCAAATGCAAAAACTTTATCTTTTAAAAAGAAAAAAGTAAAACTATAAAAGACAAATGATTAAACTAAATTATCAACTTGATGGTGCTCAGGTACATAAAAATGCCAATATTGGTCACATCTACTAGTTATCTAAGTTCGTGTACACAACCATGTTTTTTAATGATTCGCATTGAACATGTTTGCAGTCATCTCCAATAAATTTTAGTAGACATGGACCACGGTTTCTATATCAAGTTGATAAACAAAACTAGCCTTTAAGTGAAAGAAAAACAAACTAAACTGCATCATAAAGTTGTCTTATAAAAAAAGGAGGCCGAGAAGATCACAAATGAAGCCACAACAAAACGAGCTCGATTATCAGATTTTCCGAAGATAATTTGTTAGTTATTACTAGTTTTAAATTTATTTATATATATTGTCCAATATCAGTACATCACTCGGGAGTAAAGATGATTAAAAATTCACCCACAGCCACCTCTTAAATATATATAGTTTCAAACCAACGGGAATAGAGCCCCAAACTGATTGGGAGGGGACCTGGATCATCTAAAATCACACAATAATTAATTTTAAAATGGGAAAATCATTATCAGTTAACCAATTACGGTGCGTATACTACTTTAACCTGTTGTATGTTTAATCTTCCATATATTTATCCTCTAAAGCGGTGAAAAACTTCTTTCACTCCGTTGGATAGGCTTCCTTGTCCAATTAACGCGAATTAATCCTTGCTTGGAGCTTGGAAAAAATAAACGAATTAATCCTTTTCTTTTTTGTGTGGAGTTTTGCACACCACAGTATTAGTAGCCTTCGAATTTTGGAAACAGTGGAAAGAAATAAGTAAAGTTGAGGATCCATCCCTTCACTTGCAGTGGATCAAGAGCGGGTGATCGACGATGATGGCAATGGTTGCTGCGAACGACGTCGACGTCTGGGTTGCAGGCTTAACAAGCGACTGGTGAAGGGGTTCTTCGGCAATGGCAGGGTGCTTCTGAGGAAGGAAGGGGTGAAGTGCATGGGACACAAAACATGCGAGTGCTATGACAAATGGAACTTGGAGAAGAAGGCTGAGAGGTTGGTGTAGAAGCAAAAAGTTGCTTTCTGCAAGGAAGACCACCCCGGCTACGGCATCAAGAGGGCCGACGGTTCCCAGTCTGATGCTCCTTTCCATTAGGGAGATTGCACTACCTTCATCTTTGTTAAAAAGCCCACCCAGTCTTAATATTTAATAATCAGTTTTCTATTGTCACTTCTAATTCTCAGCATCTGAAAATGCCAGTAGTGTTCACGCTTGATTCCAGATTGGCAGCTCCCTAGTCTGAACTTGATGATCCAATTAAACTTTGTTGTTTTGCTATCTCACGCCATGGAAATTTTCTGAAATCCAAGGAGCTTGGTAGTGTATGGATTCAGTAGCATAGCATAGTAAGAAATAAGTTTTAGTTTTACTTACTTGAGAAGACCCGGCCATAGCATAAATTTTTTCATTTTTACTGCAAGAAGTTTGAGACGTGATAAAGATTTCTTACCTCAAAGGTACAGGATCAATTGTTCGTGCTAATAGCCCTGGACGTTTACGCTTGGACTTCAATGAATGGGCGGGTGGTTTGGTTGAAGTTAATGGATCCCTTTAAGGTCTTACAGCAGAAACATTTGTTGTCGAATTAATGATCAAATCATTGGGAATGACTACCTTAAATTACATCCATTTCATTGTACATATACACAAGTTATACACCTAATCTAGGTCAAATGGCACACTCAAATGCAGGAAAATCACGACCCGGATCCAAAAAGGTAGTATATATACGGCCTCTGCAAAAATTCTTGCATTGGGCAACTTAACCTTCAAGGTTTGCTATGATCGTCTGAAGCTTAGAGCAAAGGCCATAAACTTCCCCATTGTTACCGTAAGCATCGGCTATCTCCATTAGCAATTTCACGTGGTAAGACGGTGAAAGCCCTAAATGAGGAGGAACAGGTGGATTAAGAAATGGATGCATCAGAAGCTGAGGGATCCTCCATCTCGCATCTCTATCCCAGGCCAAGCATTTCTTCATCAGATCAATTAGGCATGGATTGGACACGGCTTCGTATTTAATCTGATAGTTACGATCAGTAATGGCCTTGAACTTGGCCCAGAATGTCTTATATTCGGAAAATGGTGTGCGTCCATATACCATTTGATATAGAATACAGCCAAGGGACCATATATCAGATGGCCTACCACACTTAATGGTGTTACCGCTTGCATCTTGCTCATTCCACATAAATGCTTCTGGCGACATGTAATTTAACGTACCAACCTGGAGGCAATAGCATGCTCCATATAAAGTAGTTCACTAGCTGAAAAATAAAGTGGCATATCCTACCATAATTTATTAATCACTAAAAAAATAAGGAAACAAACCTGCGAATCGCGTTGAATATTTGTGGTGTCGCTCATAATAGCTTTAGCAATGCCAAAATCAATCAATTTTAATGAACCTCTGACGAGAAGAAAATTAGCAGGCTTCAAGTCTGAGTGTACAATCCTCTCCTCGTGTATTGAACTTACGGCTAAAAGTATTTGCTGCAAAAAGAGGGCATTTTCCAACAGTATGAAGTGGAAAAGCTAGAAAACAGAAATTAACATTAAGTACAAATGCATACCTCCACTCTGATTTTTCTAAAAACATTGTATAACATAAAAACAAATCGGGCTCCCTCAAAAATCTCAAGAATACTAAAGACAGATTGCCCGTTGTATCCCCAACAAATGACAACCAATACAACACCAGTTTTCTGAAAGCATCAGGCACTAAAACCGATAAAATACCACCTATTCATGGACAACAAGTAAAACTCTAGTCATTTACATCTTACTTGAGTCCTCCAGCAGTTATTAAATTTTAAAAAATAATCTGTTGTAAGGTCTTACAGCTAATAACTTTAAGGTCTTACAGCCAATACAACACCCAATGAATAGCTAGAGAGCCCTAAGTAATTATACCCACTATAAATTTTAGTAATCTCACTTATTCTGTATGCAGTCATTTCCTCGCTAAAGTTACTTGAGTCTTCCCCTTGTTTTTAATCAATTTCCTCACATCTCCACCACTATGCAGAATCTACATCATCGTCATTGCTAATATGTTAATCTTTCAGCTCCTGTGAAATTGTTTAGGTTTAAAATAAATTATGATCAAAACCACACTTTCGTGCAGCATTTTTTCACAAATTAACACGTAGCACCCACATTTCTAGAAATAGAGTATATTCAAATTCAGAAGCATTAAACAAGAATCAGCCTAATCCTAGACTAATACAAAGAACATGGGCATATATTGGTGAGGCAAGAGCATATTAGCAATCACGCATATCACAGTTTTTCTGCTAGTTATATAGATTCAAAAGAATTTTTGTATTTTAAAAATTATTTTATATTTTAGAATTGAATATAATTCAGTTTAGAGAATCAAATAAACTAGGAATCCTTAGAGTAAGTAGGCAAATATAAAATATTTCAGTGTTGTAAACGAGTTTTTTTAATTGAATAATGACATAAATACTGAAGTCTTTATTATGTTCTTCATCCCTCTAGTTCCACCCAAGGTTATCTCTTCTTCCACCCAAGGTTCTTCTCTCTCGAATCACTCGTCAAAAATTCCCATTGTATTTTTCCATAAATTAAGACATATTTTAGATAAACACACAGCAGAAATTCCAAATCATGCAAAAAAGTTGCATCAAATCCAAAATAATTTGGCTTATTAAGGCCCCAAGCAACATAAAGCTTAATAAAATCATCTGTCCTAACACGACCATGAAAAATAAGCATACCTGCCAATAAAAACGTAACCAATTTTCATCCAAATTTGAGTTAGAGCTGTTCATGTCTCTCCACTTTTGCAATAGCATGTGTGCTAGATCAATCTCACCGTACTCGAGCACCATGTAGATGTATCCATCAGCCCTAAACTTACCATCGTTAGCAGCCATTGAACCGCCAATAACCGCCTCTAGCAAAGTTCTATCTGTCACCTGGCATAAAAAATTAGAGCCATCATTCCTTGAATAGGAGCCACGAAGTTAGGAGACATGACAAATTAGAGGATGCACCCACTCAAGATAGATTCACAAGCATCAGAACACATGCTGATCAACAAACTTGGACATAAGAAAGGGCCAGGAGCAAAATTCTTTAGCAGCTGGAATATTAGTAGAAAAAAACAACTGGAAATTAACTAGAACTTGCTAAGATGCAAAAGGAAGTTAAAAAAGGCATCATGAAGGTCATTGATGTCAGCATTTAGCAATTACCAAGAAAATTGGTTTGGAGCATTATCTAATATCTTATTATTGATCTTTCAAAAACAAGCTACCTAAAGCATCATAAAAAAATCAAGAAATGTTATTGCTTCTGTTAGATTTAGAAACAGGTAACTCAAAAAGAAGAGTCGCCCCGAATTCTATTAGTATAACTTTATACACAAAACAGTTACAACCATATACAAGATCTGAGGAACTACAACCAAGATATCTCTGTGATATCTCACCTAGCAATATCCTAAACAATAACATAACAAACCTAACAACATTGTAACAAACTCATAGACAGCAATATTTATCACAACAATATCTAGCACTCCCCCTCAAGTTATGAGGGAGCAGTAACTAAACTTAACTTGGACCTTAACCGTCAATGATGAACACCAATTAAAGCTTTGGTCGTTATATCTGCAAGTTGTGTTGCCGATGTGATATACTCCAAAGTGATAACTTTTCCTTCACTTTATCTCGAATAAGGTGACAATCGAATTCAATATGCTTAGTCTTCTCATGGAAAACAGGGTTGGTAGCAATATGTATAGCTGCTTTACTATCACACCAAAGAGGTATTGCTTTAGATAGTGAAAATTCTAGTTCTTTGAGAAACGATTTAATCCAAATCAATTCAGTGGTTGCCTTAGCCACAGCCATGTATTCTGCTTCTGCTGAGGATCTTGCAACAACACTTTGCTTCTTGCTCTTCCACACAATCATATTTCCACCTAGTTTGATACAATAACCAGATGTTGACATTTGATCAAATGGGCTTGCATCAGCAAAACCCTGAACCTCCAAAGGACCATTCAAATTATGTTGAGCATAAAAATGACCTTCTCCGGGGCTACCTTTGAGGATTCTTGAAATTCGCATCATTGCATTCTAGTGGGGCTTTCTAGGATGCTGCATGAACTGACTAACTAAGCTTACTGCAAAAGATAAGTCAGGTCTGGTCACAGTTAAGTATATTAGTTTTCCAACAAGTATCCTATACCTGCTCACATTCTCTAGGAGCTCCCCTTCATCAGGATTCAGTTTAACACCTATTTCCAAAGGTGAATTTACTGGTTTTGTATCCATAGTTCTTGTTTCTTTTAGCATGCCTGGCACATATTTCCTCTAATTTTAGTAAATGCCATGTGGAGTTCTCAAAACTTCAATGCCAAGAAAATAATGGAGTTGTCCAAGGTCCTTGATATGCAGCTTCGACTTCAGCCATTCTTTAGTTTCTTCAGTGCCACAACCATCACTTCCAGACAAAACTGTGTCGTCCACATATACCATTAAAACTACACAACCCCTCAAGGTGTTTTTAATAAACACAGAATAATCTGAAAGACATCTCACAAACCCAAATTCTAAAATAGAGTAGTGCTGAATTTTTCAAATCAAGCTTTAGGAGATTGTTTTAGACATTAAATAGATTTAAAAAGTCTACACATCTTGTTGCCAGACTCCCCCTCAGCAACAAACCCGGGAGGTTGCTGCTTATACACCTCCTCATATAGGTCTCCATCAAGAAATGCATTCGTAACATCCAATTGATGAAGAGACCAGTCAAGGTTGAAAGCCAAGGAGATGAGAATTCTGACAAAAAATCAGTTTTGCCACAGGTGAAAAGGTGTCTCATTGTAGTACAGCCTAGGATTTTGACTATACCCCTTGGCGACCGATCTAGCCTTCAATCTATCCAAACTGCCATCAGCTTTAAGCCTAACAATGAAAACCCATCTACAAACAACCACATTCTTACCTCGAGGAAGATCCACCAATTCCCAAGTTTGATTTCTGTGAAGAGCAGCAAGCTCCTCATCCATAGCATTCTTCCATTTCGGATAACTTAGAGCTACCACATAATCTGTAAGTATGGTGAACGGTGTTACACTATTAACATGGACAATGGAGGTACTATGTTCCATACCTGTGTTAGGAGAAGCAGGGGGAAGCTGATCCATGGCACTGATAGAATCCTCTTTAGGTCGACAAGTGCATACAAGAGGATCTGCAAATTTGCAAGTAGGTGCTATATGTATTAGGGAAGGGAGTAGGCACATCTAAGGCAGACACAGGAAGTGGTGGAGGAGACACTGGAGACTTCAAAGGAGTAGCTGAAGAGTAAAATGGCACATTTTCAAAGAAGCTGACATCTACAGTAACAAATGTTCTCTTGAGGTTAGGATTACAGCATATGTATCCCTTTTGACGTTGAGAATACCCTAGGAAAACACACTTTAATGATTTGGCAAATAGTTTATCTCTTCTAGTAGGTAAAATGTGCACAAAACACACACAGCCGAAGGTCTTTGGCTTAAGAGAGTACAAGAGCTGATTTGGGAAAAGAACCTGAAATGGTATCTTGTTGTTTAGAGATACACTAGGCAAGCGATTAATTAAATAACAGGCTGTGGGAAGGGCTGCTGGCCACTTCTGTTTTGGAACAGACATGTGAAACATAAGACACCTTGTGGCCTCAAGAAGGTGTTTGTGCTTACGTTCAGCATTTTGATTAGGAGTATATGCACACGAGGTTTCATGAATAATACCTCTTGACTCAAAGTATTGTTTGAAGTGAGATGATGTACATTCTAAGCCATTATCAGACCTAAATGTTTTAACAGTGGCTGAATATTGCGTGCATATCTCAGTTATAAAAGACAGAAACAATGAAAAAACTTCTTTCCTTTCTTTCATCAAGTACAACCATGACATAGGATTGTAGTCATCCACAAACAGTATATATTATTTAAACTGACCTTAATTAGGAACTGATAAACGTCCCCAAACATCTGAATGAATTAATTCAAATAGCTTATTTGACCTAGCTCTAGAACATAAAGAAGAAGAAGTAAAACTGTGCTTAGACAATTCACAGGACTCACATTCAAGCTGAGAAACACTTTGTAAGGAGGGAATCATCAGCTTGAGTTTATTCAAATGTGGATGTCCTTTCCTAACATGCCATTCAAGGGCATTGGATGACTCCAGACCAGCTTTGGAAGACACATGAAGAACTGGATATAGGTAGTAGAGGTTGCCATCTTTCAAGCCACGACCAATCTCCCTCTTGCTTTTTGTATCCTGAAACACACAGTCAATCGAATTGACTGACATCCAGACAGTGTAGGCAGTAGGGAGTAATATCACATCACAGCTTACATGGGGCTCCATGTTGTTCCACAGCTAGGACCTTACTTGGGTATCCTCCTTTGCCCAAGTAGAACTTGCAGTATTTGGTTTCTCTTCCTCGATATACTTAAGCTTTTCCTTTGAAACAAGAAAAGTCTTGATGGTGGTAGACCAAGGAAGATAGTTTAAACCAGAAAGTATGGAAGAAGTGATTGATGAACTATTAAGAAGTTTAGCAATTGAGATGCAAGATATATCAGATGAAGGAGTCATAGGTTTATTCTTTGCCGCCATAATATGGATTGGTTAAATGGTACATAGCTTCCACCAATCAGGAAATAAGTGGGAATCCTAATCGACTCAACCACACGCAAGGAAAAGGAAGGGAGCAAAGCAACAACCAGGAACAAGGAGTCACAAATCTAACAAGTAAAGGGCAGCACCAGGGTTTGATGGTATTCCACCCTCAATGGCGAAACACAAAGAGTTCTCACACGCCAAAGATGCGCAGAGGGACAAGCAGGGAGACAATAATCAAGAGAACGATTATTGCTCTAATACCATATTAGATTTAGAAACAGGTGACTCAAAAACATGAGTCTCGCCAAATTCTATTAGTATAACTTTATACACAAAACAGTTACAACCATATACAAGATCTGAGGAACTACAACTAAGATATCTGTGTCCTAAACAATAATATAACAAACCTAACAACACTGTAACAAACTCATATACAGCAATATTTATCACAACGATATCTAACAGCTTCTATACATAAAAGAAATATTAAAGTACAGAACTAGACAGGAATGCATATTTGAAAAACCATAGGCCAAATAATGTATCATGTATACCTCATAATCAATTAGTTGAATAATATGAGACTTTCCCTTGAGCTTTTTCAAATATTCAATTTCCTGACAAAAACCATAAGCTGTAGAGTAGTCGCGACCCTTAAGGTTGATCTTTTTAAGTGCATAGATTGAACAATCAGAGGATATAACCTTGTGTACCTCGCTGCTCCCCCCACTTCCTATCTTGCCTAGCTTCTGATAACGTTTCCCATTTACTTTGAAAAACACATCTGAATTGTGGTTCTTCTTACGAGTATCCTTCTCTGGTTTACTTGGCTTTGAAGTATCGACGACTATATCAGAAGTCAAACTTTTGGATGCTAAAACTTGAGACTGTAAATCACTGCCAAGGGCTTGTTGACCTTTTACAGATTTATCATCCAAATGAACTGCTTCGGAATTGCCAATTTCCTTTTTCATCAAATTCTGGAACTTTGAAGGGTTCACTTCATGAGTTACCACTGAAGCTTCAGGAGCTGAGGCAGAGACCCGAGTTGACTCAGGCATCTGGCTAGATATTCTGGACTGGAACGTTACAACAGAACTTCCCTCCGTTTTTGGTCGGTTGTAGAAATTAAAGTCTTCTCTTGTCTCGGACGAGCTACAAGCATGGAAGGAGCTCAACAGCGGTGCAGATATAGAGCTCAAACAACTGGCAGTGGAACATGATGATCCTCCAGTAGAAAACAAGTCCTTCTTTGCCAACAGAGTGCTCACATCAGTGATCTCTTCAGGCCGAGAATTTCTTCTACGAAACTCGTCTTGATTATTCATGCCAGCAGTGTATACTTCACTATCCAAAATGTATTCATTCTCTGTAACTTAAGAACTGTTAGTCCTCGACAATATTTCAACAGACAACTAACTTATTTAACAATAAAAATTGCCATATAAAAGCATCAAAACTAGACTTCCTGTGCACCATTAGACATGCACTTCTCGAATGGCCAATCAAACTGCTGTGTACCATTCAAACAACACTTCTGAAAAATAAAAGACATGTACGAAGACACATGCTTAACAGTCATAACTCTTACTCTGAGGAAATGCTCTGGAACTGGAAATCTCCACCTTTTCAGAAGAAGACAACTTCTCCCTTTCCTCAACTTGAACCAAGCCAACCTCCGACGATACCAATTGTTTGGACTTGAACTCAGCACCGGCGTCGGCTCCCATTCTCGTCTGACGAACGGGAGCACGGCGGAGGCTCAAATCCTCTTCGGCGGCGGCGCCCATGACTGGCCGAGCACTGGTAGAGCCCGCCCCGCCCAATTCAAGACGGGGAGCCGCCGCCTCGTCCTTCGCTTCCGGTGCGGCTCCCATCAAACACCTAGCTGGCAGACGGCTCAACCGAGCGTTTCCTCCTTCAAACCAACAGATTCCGATAAAATCGAAATTCTGAAAAAGGATAACCGTTTAGGGCCAGAAAAAAGAGGAGGGTGGGAAGTGAGCACAGACCAGAGAGAGGGCGGTGGCGCTTGAACACGGCCTGCAACTGGCGGAGCAACTCGGAGCCTGGAGGCGGTAACGACGAGGCGGGGTGGCTTGGGAGTTCAGTCTCCCTTTCCATGGCCAGCCTCCAACCACATCTCTGATCGGAAACAAAAACTTGGGAAAAGATTCAAACTTTTCAAGCGGGGAAGGGGATGAGAGTGGTCGGGATCATCCTTGGTTCGAGATTCCGCCAAATTCGTCCATCTTCTCGGGGCAGGTTTGGGTGGGGAGGGGAAGGAGGAGGGCTGCTTCCATGGCCGGTGGGCGTGGGGGAGGGAGGAATCGCCGTCGGACAAATTTGAATTTTACGCTCTCTTCCTTGGGCGACGCAAGCATGGATTGGCCCATTGATATGACGCAACGTGGCAATGGGCTGGGTTCAAAGAGGGCCCTCTTCAAATGCTCCCGTTAACCGCTCTGCCCCTCTTTAAAAATTGCCATTAAGTAGACTCTTAATCTATTAGTTGCAGTAGAACGGCTAATTGAAATCATGGTTGTATGAATCGGAATCTATTTTCGAGGGAGTCAGAATTAGAATCGGAATCGATCTGAATCGGCTAGAATCGGTTCAGTTGAATCGGTCCAAATTAGTTTAATCGGTCATATATAATAATTTGACAATTCATAATATAAATATATTAAGATTAGGTATTGATGTTATTTTGATATTATTCTGTGTATTATAGTTTATGATATTTTTAAATATTTTTAAAGATTTTTTTAAAAATTATTTAGAATTAATTATTATTTTTAACTCGAGTTAGACTCGAGTTAACTTTTAATTACGAGAATGCCACCCTCCGCTCTTACCCCGCCGCCGCCGATGGCCCGGTCAGCGGCGAGTCTCACGGCGGCGATGACGAAGGATGTCGGCAGCCCGGTCAGATGAACAATCGGCGGCCGGAGTCGGCGCGATCGTGCGTCACAGCCCGATTCGGTCCGGCCACACATCGGCGGCGACGTTGCGAGGTTGGCGGCGAGGTCGGCAGCCCGGTCGGCGGCGAGCTCGGAGTCGGGGACGCACGGCAGAGGGCGGAAACGGGGCGGCAGCGGGTGGACGAGCGGCGGCAGTGTAGGGGGAGCGGGTTTGATTTTAGGTTTTTAAAATCCAAATTATCATTTTACCCATGCTTAAATAATTTAATAAAAATCATACCTACGGTATTTTGATAATTTTCTAAAAAACCGATTTCGATTCCGAATTAAATCAGTCGGAATCGGACGAAATCGAGCAATTTGGGGACCGATTCGGGGTGACCGATTTGGCCCGAAATCGGATCGGCACGATGCCAATCCGATTTAAATCGGCCGATTCCACACGGAATCGGCCGATTCGATGAGGTTGAAATACTTCTACTCAAACTCCCATTTTCTTCCATAAATTTCGAAACAGAATCGCACTCGGGCCAACTTAACTTCAATCTTTAATAACTCTTCTTTCAATCTCATCATCAAGTAACTTCAATCCTCCCGACCTTACATGCCTTTAACTAATTTTTGCCCAATCCTATCATATCCTGATGTGGTATAATTTGTAACTAACTCACGATGGGTCGTGGGTAGAGTAGGAGTAGGCAATATAGTAAGCTACCAATTAATTATAGGTAATTCTTAATAGCCACTTGGCCATGTATATATGAGCAATTTTCAATAAGCAGTTACAAGATACTACTGTATATATTATAAATAGTAATAATGAATAAGGGATCAATTCCCATTAAAAGTATTTTTCTCTCCTGCTAGCCTTCAATGTCTCCCTTAACCACTAATTTTGTTTTCCTTAATCTTGAATTTCTTCTATAAATTCAAAGACTTATTTATCCTTAAAGAAGAATTGGCACGTAATATATTTGATATCAAAGTGCGGTTTGATCTTGACAAAGACAGACCCACCTCCTAACCAACAAAAACTCACCTAAAAGACCTGGTAGATTTAATAGGACAACAAAAAGAAACTATACATCTCCTCACACAACGCACAGTAGGTGTGGAAGAGAGGATGAGTGAGTTTGAGCGTTTGCTTCATGCTATTCAACACTCCATTGTGCAACTCACAGCAGCAATACAAGATCAGTCAATACTTGGATCACCATCTTGAAATAGAGCGGCACCTTCTTCCCTACCTAGTGTGTCTGTAATGGACTCTCCACCAACCTCGGTTAATCCTCCAAAAGTTGATCTTCTGAAATATGATGGGGATGGAGATCCTACTAGCTAGGTTCTGCAGGCAGAGCAATACTTCCGACTCTATCGAATCCAACCGCATGAGCAAATTTTCTACTCATTTTCTCTGAAAGGTAAAGCTTTACCGTTCTATAAATACTTACATAAGTCTCAAACTATCGAGGATTGGGACCTATTTGTGGATGATTTGGGCAAGCACTTCGGGCCTACCGAATTTGAAGATCCTGAGGAAGCCTTTAAACTTCTTCAACAAACAACTACTGTCATTTGTTACCAAGAATAATTTGAAGTTTTATCAGATCGAATTGATGGTCTTTCTGAAAGGTTTCTTACTAGAACCTTCATTGGTGGCTTAAAGGAGGAGATTCGCAACAATGTTAAGGTCCAACGTCCAAGAACACTGCAAGAAGCAATTGGGTTGGCTCGCCTTCATGAGCAAACCAGCGGGCCAACCCTTCCAACACACAAGGGTCATATTTCAGTTTCTATTTCGAGAACTGCTACTGCAGTAAAAAATCTGATTTCATCGGACTCAAAGTTTTCAATCCTACTATTAAGAAAATTTCTTATGAAGAAATGAAGCAGATAAGGGAAAAGGGACTTTGTTACAATTGCGATGAGAGATTTTCACCTGGCCATAAGTGCAAGAACCAAATTTTTTTCAATTAGAAATGGCACCCTCCTCTGATGAATCTGATGTTGAAGCCGAACAAGAACTGGAGGATGCTCAAGGGGCCTTCTGTCATGCTCTATCTCACAATGCAAGTTCTACCACCATGAGAATCCAAGCCACCATTTTGCAGTACTCTATCACTGCTCTCGTTGATATAGGAAGCACCCACAACTTCTTGGATACAAGGATTGCTCGTCGAGTGGGAGTATCAATATCACAGCCCTCTTCCATGAAAGTCATGGTGGCCAATGGATATATTATTAAAAGCCAAGGACTCTGTCACAACGTTGTTCTATAAATTGGTAAACATTCAGTTCAAGTTGATTTTTATCTACTTACTCTTGCTGGTTATGATGCAGTGTTGGGCATACAATGGATGCAACAATTAGGGCCAATATTGTGGGATTTTTCCAAACAATCCATGAGGTTCAATGCTAAAGGAAATACTGTCCACATCTAGAGGGATAAGGGTGCTGAACTGTCCGTGATTAGCCCAACTACTCTAGTGCCTTGCCATGGGATAAGTTTTCCTCTGACTTCATGTCTTCCCTTGCCAACTCTACCAATGGTCATCAAGAATCTTCAATGATATTCCAAAATCCTCAAGGCTTACCACCAAAGAGATCTCATGATCATCATATCCCTGTATCATATATGGTGCCAATCAATGTAAGACCTTACTGGTATGCCCATTTTCAAAAGTCTGAAATTGAAAAACAAGTAGCCCAGATATTTCAAGAGGGGATAATTCAGCATAGCCAAAGTCCCTATTCTTCACCGGTGCTTCTAGTTAAGAAAAATAATAAAAATTGGAGGTTTTGTGTGGATTACATGTAAAAATCTTGAAAAAATTTTATTTATTTATTTATTTTATTTTACTTATTTTTATTAATTACATTGTTTTATTTGGAATGGACTTGGTTGGTCTGGGTATGGATAGGAAGGTTAGGAGGTGAGGGATAATTTGATTACGCTGGGAGATTTTAGGGGAGTTGGTAGCATTTTTATCCTGTTAAATCTTTGTGTTGGGCGTTCTGCCCCACTATAGCCGTCTCTACTTCTTCTCTTCACCAACATCGTCAACTTCTTCATCCTCCTCCCCACTCCGGTTATCTTTCTTCCTTCTCTTGGTTCTCTTCCTTCTCAGTGAATTTCTTTCATGTAACTCTTTGTTTTCTTTTTCGTTGTTCTTTGTTGGAGATCTGTTCAGTGCATAATACTCGTTGGTTGTGTAGGCAGTAGGCTTTAGAATCGTCTTGTATGGGGGTTGTGGTTTTGGCCAGTTTTCAACCTTTTTCCCTACCATAGTTTAGGGTATTAGCATGGGCTTGTCATCTTTAGGTACCCCTTTTGCTTTTCATGCATTCATGATATCGGTAACAGGATGGCTTCTATTGTGGGTAGTTACATTCTGGGGTTTTGATTTATTTTTGTGCTTTGTCAATGTTGGGCATGCAATTCAGTCATTGGCGTTTGGCTCACGTCGTGCATGCTTGCAGCACTTCTGATTTTCCTTGTTGATGCTTTGTTGGGTTGCCCTACATGGTTGGTATTTTTCATTGCTTGATGGTTCCATAACATGGATCTAATAATGATAGTTGAAGGTTAACTAAATTCTTATTTTGATATAATATGATTTCCTCGCTTTGAAGTATTGATTTAAATCTTGTGGATGGTCTGGTCTTGGGTAGAAAGGTAGAAAGGTTGCCCTTTCTCTTTCGTCCATATATCTACAGGTGTTTGATAAGAAAACAAAAGCCGGTTACACTTTATGCAGACTTTGATTATTGAATTAATCATTGTTGGGATAATTAAAATATTTCGAATTTATGTGTATGGGAATAGGTTTATTAAATTATGGTAAGGGGCAGTGTCACTACTCGTATGAAATTTTAAGACAGCCATGTAAGTTAAAGGCTCTTTTAAATATAATTCATATTCTTAATTCTAAGTAGATAGTTATTAATTTAGTAAATTACATGTAACATATTAATTGTCAAAACCTTTAAATTAATTCCAAGTTCGAACCTTGTCAATTGACTAATTTAAAATAATTTTATTAGTAGTATCCTTAAATTACGATAATATAAATCATTTTAAATAATTTAATAGAATGACTTAATTAATTGCCGATTAAATATTCAGAATTAGTAAAATATTAATAAATTATTATATATGTACACTGAGTTTTTATTAACGGAATAAGTAACGGTTACTCGTTAATTTGGGGGTTAACAAATAATATTAATTAAAAGTTTAAATGATAACTTTAATCACTAAGGCAATAATCGTAATAAGATTTCTTTGGGTTAAGTAATTAACATGTTGAAGGAAAAATATACAGTAGTGCTCAAAATATAATGGTATGTTGGAAATTTGAAGTTTAAGATTGTTGAATGCTACATGCTTTATTTTGTCAAGTTTTAATCATGATATACTTAAGTTATTTTTTTGCATGTATTTTTACTCGAATGAATTATATTTCATGTATAATTTTATTATCTCGTCCAGATTAGGATCATGTGTCGTAGTTGCGGGTGCGTCATCAAACTTCTAGGTCTGTATATATAATGACCCGTCATTTTTCACATTATTATAGGCCTTGCTGGCCAGGTGTTACTCAAAATTTAACAAACTAACCCTGTAATGACCAGTCCTAACCGGACCGGGTGTTACTTAAAAGGTTACATGAATAATATGAAAACAAATAAGTCTAGCATTTCTAACTCAAAAAAATTTATATTTCAAATGACAATGTATGAAATAATTATCTCACAGTTTTGGACCATTTACCATAACCACATTTATAACACAAGAAAAGTAAAAAGGGAAGTCCGCTTATTATATGTTGAGTTGGTAGAAGAACCACCCAGTCGTCTCTTAGTCTTTAGTTCATGTTACTAACCTACGGAGGCAATTCCACGTTAGTGATTAAACAGTAAGCCGTATAATTAAATAAAACAAGTCCATAAACTCCCAATCATTATCTATATTATTGGCTGTTATGACATTCCAATATGTTCATTTATTAGCTGATGGTTCAGTCCACCATGTCCATTAGTTGGTTGATCCACCATGTTAATCTATTGGCTGATGGGTTAATCCATCATGTCCATTACCAGCTGGCGAGTCCAATCCACCATGTCCGTTATCGGTTGGTGAGTCCAATCCACCATGTAAAACCCGCGATTCGAGTCAGGGTTTTATATTCAGAACCGGTCAGTTCGACCGTTATCTTCGATTCGAGTCAGTTTCAGAGCACGTGTATTGAGCCGACTCCAGTCGCGTGTATGGGCTATGAGGGTCATGCATACCCAAGTATATGATGATAACATCATGAACTGTAACGACCCAGCCCAAAGTGCAACGTAATGGGCTAAGTCATTTCTTTAAAATGGGTACCCCGAAGTTAAAGATCTATAGTCCATTCCCACTTATAAACAAGATCGTCTCCCAGTAGGTATTAGATGTGGGACTAAGTTGAGGGATCTCACAATCCACCCACCTTAGGAAATTTCGTCCCCGAAATGCCTATTCTTAGCCCGTTGCTAGCCCCAGCCCACGACTTTTCTGGCCCGTGACCGGCAGCCTAGCCAACGTTTCTAGTCTTGGCCCATTGCTAGCCCCAACCTACTGACCTTTCTAGCCCGTGACCGGCAGCCTAGCCAACGTCCCTAGTCCATCCCACCATCTAATACGGAACCAAGTCGGCTCTGATACCATTTGTAACGACCCAACCCAAAGTGCAACGTAATGGGCTAAGTCATTTCTTTAAAATGGGTACCCCGAAGTTAAAGATCTATAGTCCATTCCCACTTATAAACAGGATCTTCTCCCAGTAGGTATTAGATGTGGGACTAAGTTGAGGGATCTCACAATCCACCCACCTTAGGAAATTTTGTCCCCGAAATGCCTATGATTGGCTTGTTGCTAGCCCCAACCGCACGTCCTTTTTGGCCCGTGACCGGCAGCCTAGCTAACGTTTCTAGTCTTGGCCCGTTGCTAACCCCAGCCCACGACCTTTTTTGACCCGTGACCGGCAGCCTAACCAGCATCCCTAGTCCATCCCACCATCTAACACAGAACCAGGTCGGCTCTGATACCATTTGTAACGACCCAGCCTAAAGTGCAATATAATGGGCTAAGTCATTTCTTTAAAATGGGTACCCCGAAAGTTAAAGATTTATAGTTTATTCCTACTTAGAAACAGGATCTTCTCCCAGTAGGTATTAGATGTAGGACTAAGTTGAGGGATCTCACATGAACATAGCAGAACAGAATGAGTTATCAGAATATATGAGACGTATGCAGTTACTTTTTTATTATTATATATAGTGGATCGTAGAACTAGTTTTAGGCCGTTTATCGCGTTAGGACGCGTTGCAGGCATTTTGGGTGGGTTGATAGTTCTAGAGCATATCATTTTGATGTTTTGGTGTTTGTTTGATTTTATGGGATTTTTCCCGATTTTTAACTTAGGGATTAATATTATTCTTGACTCGAGCTGGAGACGAGTCAAGTAATATTTACGAAACTACCACCTAGCTATTTCATCCGCGCCCTTCTTTTCTTCCCCAAACCCTTGCCCGAAGCCGCCCTTGTGCGCGTCACCGCCGCTACTGCCGGCGCCGCCCGGCTGTAGATAGTCGCCGCCTAGCCCGGCGACGACGTTGCTGTGCTGCCCGACCAGGTCCCGCCCCCATCGGACCGCCGCGACGCGAGGAAGCCACGCCGCGACGCTGCACCCGTGTTGCCCTTTCGTCGCCGATTCTGCCGCCTATGACCAGCGCCGCCGCGATCGGTCGGTCGCCTCAGCACCCTCAGCCTTCCAGCGACCTTCCCCAACCCGAACGAAGGCCAGCGCCGCCATGGCCGGCCGGATCTAGCCACCATCACCGCCGACTCTGTTTTATGCATTTTCCGGCGAGCCGCCACCTCCGTTGGCCGCGTCGACCTCGTAGATGAGTCGGGCTCACCGAGCCGGTTCCGAGGGTACCCAACACGACCACTTTCCGGCCAGTAGACGCCGCCGGCGATTGTCGCCGGAAAACCACCGGAAGCCGCCGAAAAACCGCCAGCAGCTGCCGTCGAAAAACCAGAATTTCTAGAATTCACTGGAATTCACCGGATCTTCCGCGGGGCTCACCCAGTCGAGCCCGATCGAGCTTCGGATGCCGATGAGCGCCGAATTTGAGTTCCGAGACACGCGACGGAACCCTAACCGTCGCCGATTGTCGACAACGTGAGGTATAATTACCTCCGATTGATTTATTTAAAATTGATGATAATTGTTAGCATAGCATGCTAGGGTTGATTAATTATCATGATTAATGTCTTGACCATGAATAAAGTAAAGATGTGCATGATGAGATTATTAGTGAATGAAGTAAGTGATCTAATGAGATGAATTGGGTATGAGCATGTTAATCAAGTACGATGCAACTTAGAAGAACAGAATAAAATATGGTATGAATAGTTTGAGTTAGGATTATTTACTCTTATAATTATTTGATTGTTATTTTGATGGATGATTTTGTGGTTGCATTGTGTGTGATTCATTGATTTTGATGCATCATGTAGTTAGTGAGCGTTAGTATTTAGTTTTGATGTGTAGGTACGGAGTAGGAGCTCACCGCCTAGGCGCGATGACACGCTTGGAGCTTCTACCAGGTCCGTTAGGACTTCTCTCTGATTTTTATGATCTTTTCTATTGTATGTTTGATTTATTGTCTGCAGGACGGGTTAAGTGGCGTTTTATCGGATCCCACTTAACTCGGGCCATTTAACCGAACATTTTCCGGATTAATAACCCCTCGAGGATGAGATCCCTCGAGGTTGATTTCGAAAACAAGATCCACCAAAAGTTGCCTTCGGGCCTATTATATAACTCCCTACCCAAGCCTATATATATATATATATATATATATATATATATATATATATATATATATATAGTTTTCGCGTTTCTGTGAGACGAGAGATGGAGAAATCGACTGCACGTACCATGCAGAGGATGCCGTGACAGTCAAAGCGGGCTCTGGATTAGTGCCAGCGGACTGTTCCATTCCCGAGGGATCCTGACAACTCCGCGTTTGAGTTCCTCACACCCGGAGAACGTGGAGGTTTACGGGTACTGTTTAGTACAGCGCATGTCCGGACTTGTGGTTCAAAGGGTATTAAAGGCGACTGCCTGAGAGTACTCGGCCTTCGTGCTCAAGGCCAGGAGAAATATGGAGGTAAGGAGAGGGCTTAGGATAAAGTTTCACGTGAAGTACTGAAATAGAAGTGCCGAGAGTGGCACAGTACCAGCAGCAGATCAGTAAGTTCGGGATGCTACCGGGTCTGCAGCCCAGTGGCTCCTCAATAGTGCCCTTCAGAGTGTTCACGTGGAGTATATGTTGTTTTCTTTCATATGAGAGTTTGCTCTCATAGCCAGTTTGTTATAGTTATTTTCTTTTCGGACCAGTAACGCTTGTTACTGACGTTTTTCCTATATATATGTAGGTGATAAGCACGAGATGGATGTGCCGGCCAGGACGGAGGAGCAATAAGGTCTTCTGACACACACATTGGGTGATTGAATGTTTAATGTTTTGTTTATGATGTTATTTTATAAACATGCTATGATTAAATATTTGAGGCATGACAATGACATGAAATGAAATGATCAGAGTAGTGCAGTAAAAGTGTGATGGGTTAGGACCCAAAGTTCAGAGAATGATGAATATAGTAGATTAGAAGTCTGTGTGAATGCTATTGTTGCTATGCGTATATATGTTTGAATATATGATTTTGACAGGGTGGCCCCTAATTGCATTTTTAGGGAAATTCTGTCCCTTTCGTTTTAGAATTTTTAATAATTTTGATTGTAATTGTGTTGGTGTGAAAATTTATTATATGTCATCCATGTAGTATCCTGTTAGGGTTTTATGCATTCATACATACATATAGCAAGTTGGATCTTCATCTTAAGATGCCGAGATTGGATCTGCACAAGTTAGGTTCGGGTTAGCCGACCTAACCAAGGCCTGTAACATGCCGGTTTGGTTCACGAATGTGAACCGGATTTGGGGTGTTACACACCATGTCTGTAATTAGCTGACGAGTCTAATCTGCCATGTCTAATTTATTGGCTGATGGGTTAGTCCATCATGTCCATTACCGGCTAGCAAATCCAATCCGCCATCTCCGTTATCGGAGTCCAATCCACCATGTACGTAATTGGCTAGCGAGTCCAATCCGCCATGTCCAATTTATTGGCTGATGGGTTACCGGCTGGCAAGTATCATTGTTCTCTTATAGAACAGAGTGAGATATCTAACTGAGGACCGAGTCAACTAGGACCCAGTGCGCAGTCCAGTTCCTTATACAGGGACACCTGAGAGTTGGATCTAGACTAGCGACAGTGAGTCGTGTAGCTCATTAGTCTATACACTCGTACCTAACAGGAGCCTTATAGGACACCTTAGGATGGTTGTAGGACTTAGGATTGAGTTTCCTGGGAGTACATGTAGGTGACTTTCCACGTAAATGAGGATTAGAGGGACATGGGTAGATGCTAGCACGTAGGTCTTACCCTCGCTGTAGTTTTCCCAGACGTAGCTCAGATTAGAACCTTGCGATACTTTAGAGTATCTGTTTGACCAACCCAATAGGCCCTTAGGGGGTGACCTAGGGTTTTTCCGCCAAGTTAGCAGTAGGGATTAGAACAAAAGAGAAGGATGATAGTCATGTCAGAACATGCACAGACAGCTTAGAAATAGAATGTTGATCAGAACCCGCCATAATGGCGCAGCTACAGTGAGGATTTACATGACTATCGAAGAGTAGAGGATACAACTGGTGTGTATCTAGCTTCTAGGTAGTAGTCCAGCAGAACCTCCTTGAATTAAAATTACGAGGACGGAATTTTTATAAGGAGGGAAGATTGTAAAACCCGCGATTCGAGTCAGGGTTTTATATTCAGAACCGGTCGGTTCGACCGTTATTTTCGATTCGAGTCAGTTTCAGAACACGTGTATTGAGCCGACGCCAGTCGCGTGTATGAGCTATGAGGGTCATGCGTACCCAAGTATATGATGATAACGTCATGAACACAGCAGAAACAGAATGAGTTATCAGAATATATGAGAGTATGCAGTTACTTTTTTTATTATTATATATAGTGGATCGTAGAACTAGTTTTAGGCCGTTTATCGCGTTAGGACGCGTTACGGGCATTTTGGGTGGGTTGATAGTTCTAGAGCATATCATTTTGATGTTTTGGTGTTTGTTTGATTTTATGGGATTTTTCCCGATTTTTTTGGAATTTTTGGCGATTAATTATTATTCTTGACTCGAGTCGGAGACGAGTCAAGTAATATTTACGAAATTGCCACCCAGCTATTTCATCTGCGCCCTTCTTTTCTTCCCCAAACCCTTGCCCGACGCCGCCCTTGTGCGCGTCGCCGCCGCTGCTGCCGGCGCCGCCCGGCCGTCGATAGTCGCCGCCTAGCCCGGCGACGACGTTGTCGTGCTGCCCCGACCAGGTCCCGCCCCATCGGACCGCCGCGACGCGAGGAAGCCACGCCGCGATGCCGCGCCCGCGTTGCGCTTCCGTCGCCGATTCCGCCGCCGGCGACCAGCGCCGCCGCGATCGGTCGGTCGCCTCAGCACCCTCAGCCTTCCAGCGACCTTCCCCGACCGGAACGGAGGCCATCGCCGCCGTGGCCGGCCGGATCTAGCCACCATCACCGCCGACTCTATTTTATGCATTTTTCGGCGAGCCGCCACCTCCGTTGGCCGCGTCGACCTCGTAGATGAGTCGGGCTCGCCGAGCCGGTTCCGAGGGTACCCAACACGACCACTTTCCGGCCAGTAGACGCCGCCGGCGATTGTCGCCGGAAAACCACCGGAAGCCGCCGGAAAACTGCCAGCAGCTGCCGGAAAACCGGAATTTCTGGAATTCACTCGAATTCACCGGATCTTCCGCGGGGCTCACCCAGTCGAGCCCGATCGAGCTTCGGACGCCGATGAGCGCCGAATTTGAGTTCCGAGACACGCGACGGAACCCTAACCGTCGCCGATTGTCGACAACGTGAGGTATAATTACCTCCGATTGATTTATTTAAAATTGATGATAATTGTTAGCATAGCATGCTAGGGTTGATTAATTATCATGATTAATGTCTTGACCATGAATAAAGTAAAGATGTGCATGATGAGATTATTAGTGAATGAAGTAAGTGATCTAATGAGATGAATTGTGTATGAGCATGTTAATCTAGTACGATGCAACTTAGAAGAACAGAATAAAATATGGTATGAATAGTTTGAGTTAGGATTATTTACTCTTATAATTATTTGATTGTTATTTTGATGGATGATTTTGTGGTTGCATTGTGTGTGATTCATTGATTTTGATGCATCATGTAGTTAGTGGGCGTTAGTATTTAGTTTTGATGTGTAGGTACGGAGTAGGAGCTCGCCGCCTAGGCGCGATGACACGCTTGGAGCTTCTACCAGGTCCGTTAGGACTTCTCTCTGATTTTTATGATCTTTTCTATTGTATGTTTGATTTATTGTCTGCAGGACGGGTTAAGTGGCGTTTTATCGGATCCCACTTAACTCGGGCCATTTAACCGAACATTTTCCGGATTAATAACCCCTCGAGGATGAGATCCCTCGAGGTTGATTTCGAAAACAAGATCCACCAAAAGTTGCCTTCGGGCCTATTATATAACTCCCTACCCAAGCCTATATATATATATAGTTTTCGCGTTTCTGTGAGACGAGAGATGGAGAAATCGACTGCACGTACCATGCAGAGGATGCCGTGACAGTCAAAGCGGGCTCTGGATTAGTGCCAGCGGACTGTTCCATTCCCGAGGGATCCTGACAACTCCGCGTTTGAGTTCCTCACACCCGGAGAACGTGGAGGTTTACGGGTACTGTTTAGTACAGCGCATGTCCGGACTTGTGGTTCAAAGGGTACTAAAGGCGACTGCCTGAGAGTACTCGGCCTTCGTGCTCAAGGCCAGGAGAAATATGGAGGTAAGGAGAGGGCTTAGGATAAAGTTTCACGAGAAGTACTGAAAAAGAAGTGTCGAGAGCGGCACAGTACCAGCAGCAGATCAGTAAGTTCGGGATGCTACCGGGTCTGCAGCCCAGTGGCTCCTCAGTAGTGCCCTTCAGAGTGTTCACGTGGAGTATATGTTGTTTTCTTTCATATGAGAGTTTGCTCTCATAGCCAGTTTGTTATAGTTATTTTCTTTTCAGACCAGTAACGCTTGTTACTGACGTTTTTCCTATATATATGTAGGTGATAAGCACGAGATGGATGTGCCGGCCAGGACGGAGGAGCAATAAGGTCTTCTGCACACACACATTGGGTGATTGAATGTTTAATGTTTTGTTTATGATGTTATTTTATAAACATGCTATGATTAAATGTTTGAGGCATGACAATGACATGAAATGAAATGATCAGAGTAGCGCAGCAAAAGTGTGATGGGTTAGGACCCAAAGTTCAGAGAATGATGAATATAGTAGATTAGAAGTCTGTGTGAATGCTATTGTTGCTATGCGTATATATGTTTGAATATATGATTTTGACAGGGTGGCCCCTAATTGCATTTTTAGGGGAAATTCTGTCCCTTTTGTTTTAGAATTTTTACTAATTTTGATTGTAATTGTGTTGGTGTGAAAATTGGTTGCATGTCATCCATGTAGTATCCTGTTAGGGTTTTATGCATTCATACATACATATAGCAAGTTGGATCTTCATCTTAAGACGCCGAGATTGGATCCGCACGAGTTAGGTTCGGGTTAGCCGACCTAACCGGGGCCTGTAACATGCCGGTTTGGTTCACGAATGTGAACCGGATTTGGGGTGTTACACACCATGTCTGTAATTAGCTGACGAGTCTAATCTGCCATGTCTAATTTATTGGCTGATGGGTTAGTCCATCATGTCCATTACCGGTTAGCAAATCCAATCCGCCATCTCCGTTATCGGAGTCCAATCTACCATGTACGTAATTGGCTAGCGAGTCCAATTCGCCATGTCCAATTTATTGGCTGATGGGTTACCGGCTGGCGAGTCCAATCTGCCATGTCTGTTATCGGCTTGTGAGTCCAATCCACCATGTCCGTAATTGGATGACAAGTCCTATCTGTCATGTTTAATTTATTGGCTGCTGGGTCAATCCATCATATCCATTACTGGCTGGCGAGTCCAATCAGTTATGTCCGTTATCGGCTAGTGAGTCCAATCCACCATGTCCGTAATTGGCTGGCGAGTCCAATCTGTCATGTCCAATTTATTGGCTGATGGGTCAGTCTATCATGTCCATTACTGGCTGGCGAGTCCAATCTGCCATGTCCGTTATCGGCTAGTGAGTCCAATCCACCATGTCCATAATTGGCTGGCGAGTCCAATCTGCCATATCCAATTTATTGTATTATGGGCTATCAGGTCCATTCTGACATGTCCATTATTGGATTATGAAGGGCGTAGCCCGTGTCGGACTGAGTCAATTCCTTGACCCCGGTTGCACTCGGTGCATGGTGGTCGAATCTGGACTCAGGCTGACCAGGTTGTCCACAAGGAAAATACAACATTTTAAATAATTATACGGACTTGAAAATTTGGTGAAGAACCTGCAACTATAACAAATAATCCTAAAGTCTTCCCCTTTGTGAGTCAAATGTGCTCACAAACTATCCAAAGGATATTTCATTTAACAACAGAACTTTCCTTTATATAGAAGAATATGTGTGGAATTCTAGAAGTCATTACATTAAATTTTATAAATATGTGTGGAATTTAAGAAGTCACTATATTAAATTTTATAGAAAAGAATGTAATTACTCATAACTATATTTGTGTGATAACGAAAGGTCAAAAACTATGAATGGGTTATAATTGATAAAATATTGATTTCCAAGAATTAATTTAATTAAATAATTGATTCATTTTAAGATTTACAAAACCCTAAATAAAATAACCTAATTATTTTCAAGGTTTTACAATCTCACCGGCTTGAAAATTTTCGTCCTCGAAAATATAATAAGGAGAAAAATCAAAGTTTTACAATATCCTCAGCTTGAGAATTTTCATCTTCGAAAATATAATAGGGTATAAAGAAATATTACTCATTTATTATCCTATCTTAGGCATGTCTTTCTTTATGAGTAAGTATAGCTCTATGGAAGTTAATTTAAATATCTTCACTTTTTTTCCACTATTTTTTACAATCTCTCCAACTTAGAAATATTTCATCCCCAAAATATTATAACGGCCAACAGAAACTAAGAATTGATTATTTATTCAGTATCGGTGCATGCTACTACCATCAAAAGAATCTCTTTGCTAGACTCTCCAAGTGTTCCTTTGCTACAACATCTGTGCACTACTTAGGCCATGTAATATCTCATGAGGGCCTTCAAGTTGATGAGCAGAAAGTTGCTGCAGTTTCTCAATGGCCATTGCCCCAGACCCTCAAGGAACTTCTCGGCTTCTTAGGCCTTGCCGGATATTACCGCAAATTTGTAAAACATTATGTTGTTATTGCTTCCCCACTCACTGAAATGCTCAAGAAGGATAACTTTCGTTGGACAGATGCTTCAGAAAAAGTCTTCAACCACCTAAAGTCAAGCTCTCACATCTTCTCATGTATTGACACTTCCCGATTCCTCTAAGGACTTTCAAGTTGAGTGTGATGCCTCAGTGAATGGAGTAGGTGCAGTTCTCATGCAAGATGGACATCTCATTTCCTACATTAGCAAACCTCTTTTAGGACGTCAACTCCATCTCTCTCCACTTACGAGAAAGAGTTCTTTGCCTTGGTGTATGTTGTGCAGCGATAGCGTCCTTACCTTCTTGGACGTACCTTCCTCATTCGTACCGACCATCAAGCTCTTAAGCATCTCTTGGAGCAAAAAATGGGCACCCCTCATCAGCAGCGCTGGATCTCTAAGTTGTTTGGCTATGACTTCAAAGTTGAATATAAGAGTGGTAAATAGAACATTGTTGCAGATTCTCTCTCAAGGCTCAATGATATTTCTCAATTGATTCCATAATGGTATCAAGAAATACAACGGGCCTATAAGGCTGATTCTCTCTGTTGAACTTAATGACGTAATTCAATGAAGGTAAACTTGATCCTCTATTGTACACTTTGAAAGATGAAATTCTATTTTATAAAATAGGATCTTCTTGTTTGCCTCCACACCTTGCAAAGTTGACATCATGGAGGCTCTCCACTCTGGCCTTCAAGGAGGCCATGCTGGCTACCACAATACACTCAAGCAAATTACTAGAGATTTTTATTGGCCTAGGCAAAGAGAAGATGTTCAAGAATATGTGAAAAACTGTGATATTTGTCAACAGATGAGGACTGATCACAAATGTTCCAATGGATTGCTACAGCCCCTTCCTATTCCTAGTAAAGTGTGGGAAGATCTAGCGATGGATTTTATCGAAGGGCTTCCAACATCCAATGGCAAATCTTATATCTATGTTGTTGTAGATCGCCTCTCTAAATTTGCTCATTTCATATCCTTGGGCAGCAGCTACACTGCACAAATTGTTACTAGAGCTTTCCACGATCAAATTCTAAGCATCTGTTACAAGCTTATTGGAAACAAACACTATAGGGAGGTACTGGTGCAATGGGAAGGGCTTACGCCATCAGAAGCTACTTGGGTCTCACTCCTCAAGCTCAAACAATAATTTCTAGATTTTCACCTTGAGGACAAGGCTCCCTTAACAAGAAGGGATTGATGTGGTATAATTTGTAACTAACCCATGATGGGTCATGGGTGTAGTAGGAGTAATGTAAGCAATAAGGGGGCAATATAGTAAGCTACCAATTGGTTATGGGTAGTTCTTAATAAAGGGACTAATAGCCACTTGGCCTTGTATATATGAGTAGTTTTCAATAGGCAGTTGCAAGATACTGCTATATATATTGTAAATAATAATAATGAATAAGGGATCAATTCTTATTAGAAGTGTCTTTCTCTCCTATTAGCCTTCAATGTCTACCTTAACCCCTAATTTGTCTTCCTTAATCTTAAATTTCCTCTGTAAGTTGTTACTTATCCTTAAAGAAGAATTGGCACATAACAGCTCCCTTGCTCTCAAACGTTATATCCATTTCATGGTCAAGGATTTACTCGGTAATACTTAATATGGTAGACGAACAGGCTGAAGTAATCTTTTGATTGATTTAAATTTTTTGTAATTAAAATAAATTAATTTAATTATTACTTACAATTAAATTTCTAAACATTCTCCGTTAAAAGATATTTAAATGTAAAAAATTAATTGAATTATTACTTACAATGAAAAAATATCCTTACTGCAATTTCTAAACTAATGCAAAGTTAAATGTAAAGTGGGAAGTAAGTCACTCTTCCTATCTTATGTTGTCTATTTCCACACTAATTAACTGCAGTAAGTAAAGAATAGGTGACTTATTTAATTATCTTGCAATAGTTTCAAATGGTTGTTAGAATGTTTGGACATTAATTTGAAAAGATGGTTTGGTATTATTTGGCAGATGATCATGCGTAAGTTTTATTTGTGAGTTGTGATCTGGTGACTCTTTTAACATTTTATTTTGGTGAAGGTAAGTTCATTTTTTTTGTGGTGGCTGTAGAAATTTGTTAGTGTTTCGTGGGAGTTGGAAGAAAGGCAGAAGAAGTGAGAAGAGATTTATAGGTTGATAATGTAGAAAAGATTGGAGAATATATAAAATCACTCTCTGTATTTTCTAATTTTATCTTAGGTGTCCTTGTGCTTCATCAAGACTACTTCTTTCTCTCAATTATATTTGTGCTGTTAGCTTGTGTCTCAATTTCTAATTGAATTTTTCTTTTAAGTATTAATCATATTCTTCTCCGTTCAATTACAACGTGAATGACAATTTTTTTCTTTTTTTAAAAAAAGGTAGAGAAGTATGACCTCGGATGATGTATATATATAATCCATGGTAGATGATGATATTAGTATCTTTGTTTTGTTTGCAATTGAGAAATCTTATATTTAATTTTTAAATCGAGAAATCCTCATTTTTTATGAAAATAGGACGAGATTGGTCAACATGTAATCAAGTGTGGCTAAACTTAGTTCTTCCCTTCACAAGATGCATATATTAGATTTTTTAAACTTATGATAATACTTTTAGCCTATCCTTTTTTTATACTTATTGTATTGATTGGCCTTCCCTGCAGCACCGCAGCATGAGTCACTCAAAGACAATTAGTTTGGAGAATAAGCAAAACCCCCCCAAACACAACTTACCCAGAACAACTTATTCCAAGCAAAATCTTTTTTAAAAAAAAGCAAGTGATTTCGGCAATTTCAAACTTTTGTTATCTACAAAATAAGTCATATAATGGATCTCCACTTACCACCTCTAAACAATTTTTATCTATGTGATAAGTGATCTATCTTTGTTATCTCTTTGACATGTTAATTAATCTTATATACTATTGTGTTGAAGGCATTCACAGAATCAGAACCAGATGAAATCCTTTTTGGTTGGATTCGCCTGACCCATGATCTCAACAAAGGCGAGGAATCATAGTTCTTACATAGCATTGCATTGTGATCAATTTTGGCCATCTGCTGATTGGCGCATTCCACTTGCCAATGTGGGAATTTTTATTGAGCCGAATACATTCCGGCAATCGAAAGAGATGTGCTCTGCTTTGCCATAAAACCTGATGATCTATGTACTGATATCTGTAGTAAACTTCCAACCGGATGATTTTAATATTTAAATTAATCATAGGTACGTAATCTTGATATCATGCACTCAATAATATTATTATTCTTTTTATTTAATATTCATTTCTTTATATTTATAAGGATTCTGATTAAAAATAAATTTTTTCACATTACATATCATTAGCAATTCATTGTATTTGATGTTAGTCATTTTAAATGGAGTGTTTCGTTTTGGTCTTCAACTACAAAAGTTTGCACACTTGAATTTGTTTAAGGGCAACCTAAATGCATGGGCCCCGGGGTAATTTGGCTAGTTCATATTAAACGGGTGTTGAGTATATAACACATGATTGATTCTAAAATGGCATCACAATCTTATAAGAGATATATGTATTTTTTAAAAGGTATTACATCCTCTCTAAAAGATATGCACTCATTGTAAAATATATGCACTCCTTTTAAAAGGAAGGAGTTCACATTTCCTATATCATAATTCACACCCTCTCCTCAAATGTTACACCTCTTTTTTTGACAAATATGTCATCAATATTTTTTCAAATATTTTTTCTTTTAATTAGTAGATAAAAAATCAAAAAATTATTATCTCAAAGGGCATAAATAACTATAAAGTAATTATATAATTCTCGTTATCCTGTTTCGGGTTCATTTATCTTTTAATTCTTTTGGTTTACCTTCTTATGCAGAGTATTCATTTTTTTTGACATAATTCATTCACTTCTTTACTATAATATCATTAATTTTTTATTTTTTTAGATTTTTTATTCATTATTTTATTCTCTTCTACCATTGTTTCAATATTTTATTATTTACACCTCGCTTTTATGGATTTCTTCATTTTTAGCATCCTCATTTCGAGATTTTATTTTCGTTTTTTCTAAAAATATTTATTTTTTGCATTAGGCATATAATGACTTTTTTGCATTCATTCCTAAAATTGCTGCATTTTTTCCTATATATTACTTTAAATTGTGATTTTTTTCAAAATTATTTTTAAATTTATTTTTTAAAAGATGCAAATGTGCAAGATGATGAACTTCTAATGGATCATAATTTATGTGAATAAGTTTATGTCAACGAGTTATGGGTTATGGCGTCTAAACTTTGAGAGAGGAAAAAAGACTTGCATAATAATTAAATATATTTTTATAAGAAATGTATCAATAATTGCCAATTATATATTTGTGATAAGTATAGTATTTTAGTTTTTGCTTTGGGTACTTTGGGATTAATGATTTTTCTCCATTAAGATTACTATATGAATTTTTAAAATTTTGATATTTCTTTTATATTGATTAAAAGCAAATAATTTATATTTATTAATTTTTATAGTTGAGGTATTTTCATAATATTTTAAATTTATAGTTTAATTAATTTCAAATAATTTTAAATATTTTATAGTAGAAATTGATAACTTAGTAATTTTTATGTTTAAGAATTATAATATTAGTTTCTTTTTAGTACAAAACTACGAATTGTGCAATATTTATGACTAATTTTTTATTAAAAATGCATTAATTAGTTTGTTGGTTCACAAAACTATTATATTATCAATATTAGATCATCTATACTCTAAATTATGAATTTTCATAACTTATGTGAATAGTACATATCTTGCGCTCAATACACTACTAAAATTTAAGTAAAGTTGAACTAAGTAAATGTGTGCTTCTATGAACTTCTAATTCTAGTTAGATTTCTTCAAAATGGAATTAAAATTTAATAAAATTATTAACACCCTTATAAATGACTAATCGCTAACATGCTTGATGCATTGTAATATATTATTTTATTATAAAATATTTGAAGGACACATGGTAATACTATATTAAACAAAGGGTAGTTAAAAATAAATAAAGAGTAACATCGTAAAATTAAAATAGTTAAAAAATACGTGACAACTCCTAATTAAACTAAAACTTTTATAATTAAGAAATAAATAGATAATATTATAATATATTTAAAAGACACCACGTTAAGTCTTCCGTTTTATATATTAATATATAATATAAAGATATATGATACATGTGTATAACACATGAATGCTACAAACACAATATTTATATAAGTTATTAAAAAAATGATACATGTATAACACATAAATGCTACAAACACGATATTTATATAAGTTATTAAAAAATAGCATTCATTTATTTTTTTGTAATCGACGGACATACATCTTCCATAGAAATAAAACACCCATACAAGTGTTCTCTTCGGCGAAATTTGTTTTAAGATAAAAAACAAATATAAAAACCCACTCACTCCTAAGTATTTTCCTATAAACGACGCTTAATGTTTTAATTACTTACATGGTGTTTGGTTCATTTTTTTCTTTATTTCTCAATAAATTTTGATAACAAAAAACATTTAGTAAGAATTTTTTTGTCTGCAAGAAAAGTCAAAATTGTGTTGGGCAAAAAACATTTTTTAACAAAAAAAATTAAGTGTTTGACCCCCCAAAAAAAAAGTCTCATGTCATATAGTATATATTATTTATATGAATTCAAAATATCATTTTAAATCTAAATATGACGTAAACAAAGACTATTTACTAATTACGATAAGTCATATATTTCTCCTGTATTTACATTACTATAGTATTCTATATAATTTTATTCAATCGACCTTGCTTATTTGTGGAGGTAAGTCCGCAAAACTTTTGTTGTTTTTCATACCGAATTACTGATACTACCTTGACTCCTTCCAATGCCAGGAATCCTCTCAACAACATGAACTTAGAAAGAGCAGCAAATACCAAGGACGTCGGAATGGCTATTCTGAAATCTTTCATTCTAGTGAGTCTTGTCTTCGCAAGTCACCATCTTCGTTCCACTCCTAATGACCTGCAACAATGGAGCGGAAACATTTAATGTATTTTTCGCTAGCAAGTAGTACGATTGAGAACATCAAGTGATTGATTGTTCGGTCTACTTTCAGAACATTGAGACGAAAGCTCATTATATTGTTGATTGAAATGTAAAATTTATATCAAGCAGAGAAATAACTGGCTTATCTTTATCTTTATCTTTGTCTAGCAGAGAACAAACCGGTTTATCATCACTCATATCAGCCATCTACATGAAAAGTATGATAGCTGTTTTGAAGTGGCTTAATTGACATACCTGACTAACTAGGAAACCAACAAAATGTACTGTAAACTCAGAGAATAGAATCAGGAGCAGGACCAACTACGTACAGGTCACAGTATACTAAATTTATGAATATAGAAATTAACATACAAATCACGAGAAACCCGATACTGACTATTATACGACGGCAGATCAACTCTCACTTGCAAGAAAAGTGGGAATGTAATAAAAAGGTGGGAAATAAATCAATAACAGATAAGAAAAGAACAGGATCAAACTTTTTCTAGCGAGTTTAAAAAACAAAAAGTTTGTGAAGAAATTATTGTTTCTTTCCTAGCACCTTTTTCAAAAGTATTTGCAGAGAGGTGATTCAATCTTTCAGTTTCTGGCGTCACAAATGTATTGTGTGATGATGTCTGATGGGTAAGATTTGTTGTAAGTAAACACGCTGTATCACTTGTAAAAAACGATTAATTTCATTATTATAATTAACATTTTAAATACCACTAATTAAGAAGATTTGCTAGAGCGACTACAGCAAATCCCATGTTTGATATACAATAAAAGGTTGAAGGAAACTTAAAATAGCGATCCTCTCTCTTCCCCGCACACCACCGCCCTCTGCCCCCATGGGCAGCCCCCTCTACTCCCGAAATCGCCCCTCCCCCACCCCTTTATCTGCCCCTGTGCCCTCCCGCCGTCTCCCAATGGGCAGGCCCTCCCCATCCCCCAGTCCGCCCCCTCCTATCCCCACCCCAACTGTAAAAGAAATTCGACAAAATAATAAAAATAAAATAAAATGAAATTGATGGAGGCACACTTAGAAGAAGAAAAGAATAAAAGACATTATGGAAAGAAGAAGTAAGAAGGAGAAAGAATGGACAAAGCGTGAGAGGGAGTGTGTGGGAAGTGTTTTTATTTTATATAACCTCCTCCAAACGCCCTAATAACATCTGTTTATTTTTTTATTAAAGAAAACACAACTAAACACCGTATTAGAATAAAAATAATATAATTAGAAAATTTTAGATGTCAAGGTGGTCACGGATACTGCAACACCGGTAATCGCCGGGACCGAGCCCGTTTACTACAACTTTCTGGAGGCTTCTTCGGCGGTTTAACTCGCGGCGTGTCTAGAACTCTCTGCGCCTTTCTTCTTCCCCACTCCACAAACGAAAAAGTACGCCTGCGCTCTCCTTATATACCCCAACCAGGGCTGAGGGGGCTTATATCATCAATCGATTTCCAGATCAATAGCTAACTTCGTAAGACCTGTGCCACTAGGCCATGGCATCCATGATCCTTTCTCGACGCATCGTTTCACCGTTCCTCCTCCACAAGCTCCGGCCTGCCACCGCCGCCCGCCCCTTCACCGCTGACGCCCTTAGGGACGACCACAGCCTCGACGTGGAGGGGAGGTCCGGCGACCGCGCCGTCTCCCGCCGGCGGGACGATTCCTTCGGAGGTGGCTCTCATCTCTCTTTTTTTTTTGGCTGGAAATCTAAGTGCCCTGTATTGTTCGACTTCTGATCATGTATGGCTTGTGTGCAGGGGTTTTGGATCCGTTCTTCCCATCGAGGAGCTTGAGCCAAGTGTTTAACTTGATGGACCAAATGCTGGAGAACCCGTTCGTGGCGGCGTCGAGGGGGATGGGCGGAGGAGCGAGGAGGGACTTCGATGTGAGGGAGGACAACGAGGGGTTGTACATCAGGGTCGACATGCCCGGGCTGGGGAAGGAGGACGTCAAGGTGACGGTGGAGCAGGGCATGCTTGTGATTAAAGGGGAAGGGGGAGTCGAGTCGGAAGACGAGGAGGGAGGGAGGCGGTACAGCAGCAGGATTGAGCTGCCTTCCAAAATGTACAGGACGGAGGAGATCAAGGCGGAGATGAAGAACGGTGTGCTCAAGGTACTGGTGCCCAAGGTTAGCGCGGAGGAGAGAGCTGACGTCCGCCATGTTAACATTGAGTGAAGCTCTGCGTTAGACGAAGCGAAATGTGAATATGTAGTTCGTAGTTTGAGGATGAGATGATGAGAGAGCCTCACAGAGTGCTTTTAGTGAGGAAGTGAGTCGAATTGAGTGGCTTGGGAAGCAAATAATGTTTTCTATGTTAAGTGTGTCGAACGGAAGAGCATTGTCAAATGTTTCAGAGTCAGTATTAATGCTAAATTGTTTTCTTTTTGTCTGAAAACTGCAGACCTTTATCTTTTTATTTTTAGCATTCTGATAGATCCATGTTTCTATACCTCCACCGGCTGAATGTCTTTTACTCGGTGGATGCTTGCTTGAGTTGCTGCTGGTCATTTCCGGTAGACACTTTGCTTTTTAACAAACTGTGCTTCCGGTAGCGTTGCTAGTAACTTTACTGATCGGATTTGTTAATAATTGTAGTGCTGTGTGATGCGCTGCGTTTGTGGGTATTTGGGAAATTTTTACAATATTTTTGGGCTGCCGGCAGGAAAAGATGATATAACAAGACAATCTTTTATTCTTGACTTCATCAAAATTAAATCTCATGAAGTTTGTAATTCTACAATTTACTTGGACAGGAACAAAAAATTTTACAATAAAAGATCTTACCAATGTTGCAAATTTAAATGATGATTGAGATAATTTAACCGCAAGACCTTAACTGAAAGTGTCGATATTTTATTAATATTATTTGAATGTAATTTATAACGTTATTTATTCTCTTTATCTTTCATACTAAATATGCAAGTAAACATTATCATGCTTTTTTTATAATTTTAACACAACAGAACTATTCTTTTAAAATAATATTCAAACTAATTTTTTATAATATATACATGTATATATATATTATGTGAATTTTATATTGATCTTAAGTAAACAATTAAGTTATATAAGCTAAATATTTAGAAAAAAATATTTTATTTTACATTATGTTAAGTACATAGATATTTAGAAATAAAAAGCCCTATTTTTTAGGAGTAGGGTTGGGAGCATTGTTGATACTCTTATTTATCTTTCTAATTGATTTCCTTGTAATTGTTAGTATGGTGTTTTTTATATGTTAAAATTTTGACCCTATGTAGGGCCTACCTTTGTCTAAAAAATATCAATTAGAAAAAATACATACTATTAATTCCTTATTATTCCTAATTGTTCCTTACATCAACCTCCTTAATCTTGAAGATTTTTTTACTTTTATTACATCTTATACTAGTTGATTATAGTTTCATATTAGCTACATACGTTTATACTTATTTAATTTAAACTTATTTATATTGTAAATAATTAATTATTTTATTTATAAAAAAATGGTAAATATTATATTGTTTAGCTTAAAATTGTTATTTAACATACACGCACAAATATATATATATATATATATATATTAAAATCAGTATTTTTATAAGACATAGGATATTTGGGTATACATAATTACTTGTTGTTAGGAAAAAACACATATTAATTTTTTTACTGAAGTTAATAGACATCCACTATTATTAATATTTATTGTTAATAAATTTTGAATATACCAAGTGCACAGATTTTTGATAAGTACAAACAGTTAGATTACAAGGATATATGGATGATGCCAATAACTTTATCTTAACCTGACAGAAATTGTAAATATATATGTCATGCATATGAATATTGAAGCGAGTATATATATATATATATACATATATTAATAGTTTGCACTTATCTTAATCAATCCTTTCTTGTACTTAATTCTTACCACATGAGAACCTTATAGACCTTGTGATACTCATTTACTTAAAATTTTATATTATTATTTTAATTTATAATACTTTGAAGTAAATTCTAGCCAAAGTAAGAAATACAAAAAATAAGAAAATTTTACTTATATATATTTATGATCGTATTATTTGAATTCATGTTTCTTACGTACTAATACATACTTATATATTTATAATTATGTTTATTTATTGTTGTTTATGGTTGTAAAACTAAAGTATATTTTTATTTAAATTAAAAATCTTTTAAAAACGATATATTCCATTAAAAAAAATTACTCAAAAATAATATATCAAAAAATGATATATTTTTATCTAAAGTTTCTTACTAAAAAATGATTACTTTGTAGGGGGATAATTTGATGAAGCGACACGCGTCATGAAGGTCATTGGCTCCTACGCGCTAAGCGTTCTACGCACTCAGCCATAATGAATGTAGTCCGTTCATTTAATATTTGGAAATTCTAAACCGTCGATATCTGGATTTTGTACTTACTAATTATAGCAGTTTATTATTGGTAATAACTGCCTTTACATAAACTGTTAGATGACAAACTGACGGTTGATATCCTCCGAGCGCTGAGTTCGCAGGCGAAGTCAAGGTCGTAGGACGCAAATATTGAACCCAAACGATGTACCCTAGTCGCGCCTCCACTGCTCTTCTGAAAAGCGACTACCCCTCGCGAAGAGAAGGGCCATCTCTGCCGATAGAGAGAGGAGGGAGGAGAGAAAGCATGGAGGAGGAGGAACACGAGGTGTACGGCGGCGACATCCCCGACGAGGGCGAGATGGAGGGCGACATGGACTCCCATGGCGCCGATGTCGACATGGTTCACACCGACGAAGACGCCATCAAGGTTAGGGTTCTCTCCTCTCCCCACCCCCACCCTCCCTATATCTGTTTTTTTCTTCTTATTCTCTAAGATCGACTCAATTCGGCTGCCCAGTTACTGTATTTGTGCGCTGATTATGATGCCGACTTGCTGCAGGAGCTTGATGAGATGAAGAAGCGGCTCAAGGAGATGGAAGAGGAGGCGGCGGCTCTCCGTGAGATGCAGGCTAAAGTTGAGAAGGAAATGGGTGCGGTCCAGGGTAATTGTTTTTGGCCTTCCTTTCTTTTTTTGTTGTGCTGGGTCTGTTTTGTGTCATGTGTTGGATGGATACATTCTTTGTTGGACGGCGATTTTGCGTTGTTTGCGGCTTAGTTCTCCGTTTATTAAATAGGTCTTATTTTTCCTCCACATGCATAATATAGTCGTTTTATTGCTGGAATTAAGCATTTCATAGCTTAGGTTTTGTTTCGTTGTAGCCCTTGCTTTTCCCCCTCAATGTTTGTTCGGGAAATTTGTTAAATTTTCAGCTTTTACAGTTTCAATATCAAGTTTCTTTCTACTTCTTATTTGTATATAGTAATTTTATGTGCTATATCACCTTTTTGTTTTTTCCTGAACGACTTTGTTCTGTTCTTCTATTGCTGATTTGCGGTTTGTCCTACTAACAGATCCTGCCAGTGCTGCTGCAACACAGGCAAGCAAGAGGAGGCTGACTCACGCTCGGTCTTTGTTGGTAATGTAAGTACTCTTCACTTGACATTGTCTTTTCATTGCCTTTTTTGCAATTGTTGCTTCTTAAGGTTTCCAGTCAGTTTTACATGTTTGTTTTCGTAATGCCTCATTTGGGAATGTGGGTATTTTCTAATTTGGTGTGCATGCTCTTGTATCACTCATACTATTACTTTTTAATATGAAAGGGGTGTGCTTAAGCTGATGGTTACTACAAAATGATCATTTAGCAGTTTGATAGATGGTAGTGCTACATCTTATCTAGTTGATGGTTGTAACAATTGGTAGTGTCACATCTCATCCTGTTAATGACTGCAATGACAAATATTTGATTTGGCATTGCAGTCCCATGCATTATGTGGGTTTTCTTGTACTTAACAAGATACCGACCATTTGTTGGCACCAAATATTTATTAAGAGTATTTACTTTAAAGGTAAATAAGTTAATAAATAACTTTAAATATTGTGTTCTTTGTTAGGTTCGGTTTTGTATTTTTTGTGTCTACCACCCTGCTTACATACCTTTTACGGTCGTAAACATATTGTAAATGAAAAAAAGAATGGCCTATTTAAGTTTACTTGTTTTATTCTGATGCAAACCATTTTCTTTCCTTCACAATGTTTTTTTTCACATGGCATTTAGCGGTGTTAGATTCTGCCAATCCAATGTATTTGTTTCATGGAAAGAAAACACTAGCTGGCTTGGGCTCTCCTTCACTTCCATTACCTTGACTGGTCTTCTCATCTGTCGTCTGATTTTTTTTTCTGCTACCCTCCCGTATATGTATTTTTTCCATTTATTCTTGCTTGTAGTCACGACTATGACAATTTACTATTGTTTTCGTTCTACAAGTTGCTTTTGGCTTGAGTCCTGGTCTTGCATCTCCTGTGCAAAAAGCTATCTGTGATCATTGCTCAGTAACTTTTATGGTTGCATTCAAACTAGGATGTAGAACAAATCTGGCTGAACTACTTGTAGACACATGGCAAATTAATTAAACATATTTATATCTGTCAAAGATATCCCAGTTACATTTTAAGTTTCCTTATCAATCATATGTATTCTAGATTAGGATATACTTTTAGGGCAAGGTGGGAGAAGAAAGTGAAGAATAAGAAGAAATTGGTTGCTACGACTGATGGAGATATAAGCTTTACTAGCGGTTTAGTTGCATAAGATTTTTCTTCTTCTTCTTCTTCTTTCTTTTTTTAATTTTATTTTTATTTTTTTATTTTTTACCTACAAGGCTTGGGAGAAGGCATTGTTTTTTGTACTTACCAACATATTGGCGGTATCCAATCTGTTGGGTAATGCAACTGGGATATAAAGTTGCCAGTATTTTGCTACTTGTATTCTTTTTAATCTAAAAGCAATCACTGACAGGGTAGATTGTTTATGTGCTGCCTGATTGTTGGAGCAGCTTCCAAATTTTAGTATGCAAACATTGACTGTAATTCTGCGGCCTGGTTAGGCAGTCTTAGACCTTTGACAAGAACTGCTCTTAGTGGCTTGTTGAAAGTAATGGAAATGGGGAATAAATGGTCAATTCATTTCTTGCGACCAATTGCATTATAAATAGCTGTACTCATAACCATGTGTCACAATGAAGGTCTATCATTACAGCTGAAATAAGAAAATCACTAAATGTAATTGTAAATGTAGGATTTTAACAATATCAAGAACCATACAAGTACATTTATTATGAGAACTACCATAATAAGCAAATGCACTCCTGCAATATTTTAAAAAAAGGAAGGATAAGAGGATGGAAAACCACTAATTGATTTTGAATATGTGCCTTCAAAAGTCAATTTGTGATCTTATAGTCTACAGTTTTAAGGTGTGTATGGACGTCTTATGTGGACTTATGCATTATGTGGACCTTAGTGTTGGGCTATGCACCTTCGGGAGGACATCTGTTAATAGATACAGTGTTCTGTTTCAGGCTACCTACTGATATTTTGGACATATCTTTGTGATGTTGAAATCCTTATCCAGAAAGAAATTTACATTTTATAGAATGCCCCTTTTGCCTACTACAGTTACCACATTTATTATGTTAACAAATATGCTTGTGAGGATCACTACTAAAACTTTGTTATAAATTACGGAAATATTTCTTACGTAAATTAGACGTTTTACATGTTTCATGTTCCTGACTGTTACAAGTATCTTGTATTTATGTTTTTCTTGTCCGATTAGTTTGACTTTGCATTGGTAATGGTCGCAGGGTCATTCTTCATTCATTCAAGTTCTCTATTAACATAACGTTGTGTCACTTGCTGTGTATGTGGAATACTCCAGTTTTTCTCTTTGTGAAATACTGGGATATAGAATGTAAAAAAAAAGTGATGTGAAAAATAATCAGAAGGGAAAGGAAAAAACAAGAAAATAATGAAGTCTTTCCCTTAAAAAGGAAAAAAAATGCTATAAAAAAGAAGTGAAAATGAAAAATTGATGTAGAGGGTAAAAGTTAGCCAAAATCCCAGTGACTCGAAGAGGGACAAAGCTTGAACTGATGGCAGGATGGGGAGCTGATCAACAGAACCCCTCTGGACTTGCAAGGTCACCAGGTTAAGTTTCTGGCTTCATTGTATACTAGAATGAACCTCTGCATGGTTGCAGTGGCTGTTTTCAAGAACAAATCCACACTTTGGTTTTCTTTGTTTTGTTATTTGTAGAATTTGAAATATCTTGAAGGTTTTAGATGTATTTTGTCCTATGCCCATTTCTAATGCTATTTAATCTAGTATAGCCCAACGTGTTTCTGCATTAACCCAATTTCCTCCTGTTTCTGGAGCATTCACTTGTTAGACAATGGGGCAAACCAATTTTAAGTGGCTGTTTTATCCCTTGTCCCAGTCAGGAAATTCAGCCATGCTTGATCCGTGTAGAAGTCCTTGTTAAACTTTTTAATTATTTAGGACTATTAAAACTTTTAATATTTTATTTGTTGTTGACAGAGCTGGGACTGTTCATGTTTTATGTGCTCTTAACATAATTAGAAACGGTAAATGATCTTGGAAACTCTTTATGAACGACACTGGAAAAGTGAAATAATATGTTCTGAGATTTGTAAGTAGGCATACATGTCTGGTTGCATTCCTTTTAGAGTTAGTGAATCTTGTACTTTTAGGAGCTCGAGTTTTAAAATTGGAGCTAAACTTTAGATTATGTCTTCTGGGTATATTCCTTTGTAGAGTCATTGGTCTTGTACTTTTGGGAGCTCTTATTGGTTTTTATAATTCCAAACTATTTTTATTTCTCCAATTTAATGTCTTAGGTATCTGTTATTGGAAGACTTGTTGTTTGTTTGAACTTAGTGCGTTTAATCATTGCATTTTAGAATGATGATCTTATACCAAATAATTCTTATTGTTATTGGCTGATTTTTTGTTTTTATTTGGGTGATAGGTTGATTATTCGTGTACGCCTGAGGAAGTTCAGCTGCATTTTCAGTCATGTGGAACTGTTAACCGTGTGACAATTTTGACTGACAAATTTGGGCAACCCAAGGGCTTTGCTTATGTTGAATTTGTGGAGCTGGAAGCGGTTCAAGAAGCACTACAGCTGAATGAATCTGAGCTCCACGGTCGACAACTTAAAGTAAGTTTATTGTGTGGCCAACTTCAGTGTAGCATTTGCAGGTTGTTCAGCATCTGTACATCTGCTATTGCTTTTGTCTTCATTTCTGTTGTCTACTCACGATAGTACATTATTTTAAATGTTGTAGACATTAAATGAATTGCAGAAGTAAAATCATCTATCTCCATGGTAGATATATGACATCTATGCCAAATATATGATCTTGAAAATGTTGTCTGTAGGTACTGGCTAAACGGACCAATGTGCCAGGGATGAAGCAATATCGTGGCCGTCGTGTCAATCCGTACATGGGCTATCGATTCAGAAGGCCATATGTCCCGCCATACTTCTACTCGCCTTATGGATATGGGTAAGATATTCAACAGAAATATGCAACTGGCGTCTAGTTGAGTATTGAATATGGGATTGGACAGTCATCTGTTTTTTCTTGTGATTTTTCAGGAAGGTACCTAGGTTCAGGAGACCAACTCGTTATCGTCCCTACATGTGAAAGAAGAAATTATTGCCATGGTTTGTGGGGCACATCTCCAGTAAACATGGTGCCTAGGCATGACGAGAGTTATTCTTTAGCTTGAATGGACGCATTTCTGCTACACTTGGTTATCTAAATCGAGGATGTTAAATCCTTTTATTGGTAGAGATTAATATTCGTGTTGTGCATGGACATGGTCTACTACGAACAAGTCCCTTGTTAGTGTAATATATTTGATCCTAAAGTATATCCTGGAATATTTTGTTGGAAGGGAGACATATTAGGCTGAAGGTGAACAGCAATGAGGCTGATTTTTTATAATTCGTGGCTGATTTTTATGGTGATTTGAGAGTTTTACCTTTTTGTTTTAATGAATCGTAAACGCCGTCGTTGAGACTGAAGATTAGTCTGCATTGTGCAGTGCGTGGATGGCTTTGTCATTTTTCTGATTGCTATTGATTTAAATAGACGCATTGCCATGGTAAATCGGTGAAGTTTAACCTGAAAGCAGGGTTCGTGAGGGATATAATTAATAACACTTGCTGGGGTGCAACCCCTTGTGGTAGAATGTGTTCCGCTATCTGTTTCAAGAGTTCTTTCTTCTTTTAAATTGAATAAGATCAAGAAAAAGAATATGAGATATGCTTTTTCTAAAGTAAAAATTTGTTTGTAGTTCTCAATAATATTGTAGTTGTCTTTCAATTTACTAGGGTTGAAGTATTCCAGTTAGAGTTTTATCTTTTATGTTATTATTATATTATACGTAGTTTGGGATTGGATGGGCGTCAAACTTTTCGAGTTCTCGGCAATGGGTACCATGTCGATAGCAGGACAACCTGAGTGGTTACACTAGCAACAATTCAGAGCTTGGCCAATTTTATGAGGAATGTAAGGTTGATGAACTAGATTTCCCACTAGCCACTGGCACGAGTTAGGTTGGCCGTTGGTCGGACATATTTTTTTATGTTTTTTCTCCCGGCCATTCCCACGTATCAAAAACATTGATTATCTCGTTCAGCACAAAAAATAAAACATTGATTATTTACGATTTAAACTACAAGCTCGTATTTTGTGGTTATTATGTGGCAATAGTTGGTCGTTAGACCAGGAATAAAAAATCGGGATCGACCAACCGGCGCGAACTCGTCTGATAAAAACTTCTACAAATGTGTACGTGATTCGGATTTGGTCCGATGAGGAACTGTCCATTTGGCTCGATGGGCTTAATGCGAAAGGACCACTATGACCCTCCTTTATGGATCCACATAACGTTGGGCAGCAGTCGGATGGATATTTAATTAGTGTTGCTCGTGTCTATTTAAATTTTCATTGGATAAAACTTGTCAAATCGAGTCATTATCCGAATTATCCGTCAAGCCCGATTAATGTCCGTGGCAGTCCGAAATTTTAATGCCCTAGTTAAGAGTATTCAAAGAGACACGGTCTCCTCCGCTGCCCCTCCACCACCTTCTGTTGCCGCCTGCAGACCCCCTCGGCCCCATGGACCCTCCGCCACCCTCCGAGCCGCGTAACCCTACAGTCGCCACTTGCCTCCGTTACCACCCTCTGCGTGCCGCGTAACCCCTTTTCTGCTTCCTGCGCACCCCATTTGCCACCTGCGTACCCCGTCGCTGCCTTAAGTACACTGTTCGCCGCCTGCGGACCGCCTCTGCCACCCTACGCTCCGCGTAACCCCACCACTGCCGCCTTCTGCGCACCGCGTAACTCCTCACCGCCGCCCTCGGCCTCTTTCTTGGATTACAAAGTAAAGGTTAAATTTTTTATTTTATATCCATTCATTTTAGGATAAATAATTATTATTTTATTAGGTTAATAATTATTAAATTAATAATTATTTATAATTGGATAATAAGGCAACAATTGCTGTAGAGAGTATTTGAGCTATAGGGATTTGTATAATTGCTTGGTAAAGGAAGCTTGTATCGTCGAAGAAATCGAGTACTGTCATCAATAATATTTGTTGGTATCACTTTTATAAATGGACTTATTTTACATTAGTTATTTTAGATATTAAATATTAATTTCATGTATAAATTTAATTAATTTTATTATATATTATATTTTGAAATTTTTATAAAATATAATATTAACTTTACAAACGTTGAAGATATTATATTATTAATATAAAATATCAGACACTCGATCGTTTGTTTATTTAGATAAAATAAATTTTATATTTAGTTTCTTTTAATTCGATTAAATTCGATCACAAATATTATAGATATCCGTCGGACTCGATAATCCGGATCTCCGTGCTCGCCCTTGAACCCAGTACTTACTACTACTGTATGGGCTTAAGTCAAATAAAATCATAAATATAAATAATTAAATTAAACCTAAAACCCCGGTTCTTCTCCTCCGCAGCTCCTCTCCTTTTTACCGCCGCTGGCGATACCCCTCACGACCATAGGCGGCATCTCGTATCGCTCCTCATCTGCTTGTCCTCGAAGTTTTAGTTTGATCGGACGATATATTTGCTCTTTGGACGTTGAGGTATGCTTTTGAGGAATCGCTAATATTGTGTATATATGTCAGTAATGCTTAGTATAGGTTTTTGTGATGCGTGTTCATGGACATGATTTATCGTTTTATTAGATGTATGTTGGTGGTATTTATTGTTAGACGTGTGAGAGGGCTACCTATTGTTTATAGTAAGGTGGTGGGGATGATTTATGCTTGAATCCGTTGAATTGTTATGATTAGCGTTTGTCGATTTTCGCTTATGCTATTATGATTCTATTTCTCTTAATTTTAGTGGTTTGCGCCTAGTTTGAGTGTTATCTCCTTCTCTGAATTAAATTCAATGGGGAAGAAGAGGAAATCGGGGCAGTCGTCTCAACCTCCCCTGCAGAGGCCCCCCTCCAATCCAACGAGTTTGAGTCCCTCCCCTCTCGCAAGCGTTCTCGCCCACCCAAGCATCACCACCAAGTGGAGGAAAAGGTGCAACAAATTGTTGTTCTTGTTGTTGTTGTTGTCAATTTGCTTGGTTATTGTAGCGGACGAGGTTAACTTTGGAGGATGCTTGATTCCTGACGACGTTTTTTTATGATATTTTCTTCTTATTTTTGCATGGGCAGCGGATTTCATCGAATTTGACAGCGAAGATCTTGAAGGAGGCTATAAACCCAGCAGAAGGAAATTGAAGAAGAGGATAGAAAGAAGGATTCATTTTACTCTATTGCTGAAAACACCAATCTAGCTCCTGAAGGAGAAGGATCTGATGAAGACGCTTTTGAAGGGTATTCAGATAGCCACAGTCTGTATGATAATGACATTGTGAGTTTGTGCGGGAGTTTGCTTCTTCGATCTTTCCTACATTATGTCAATGGTTATATGCTGCTTTTTTTGTTTTCAATATTACTTTTTAGGTATTTATTATATCCATCAGATTCATAGTTAAGCATTATGTTGTTGAAAGTAAGTCGTTTGCAATTATGTTACACTGACAAGAGGGACTGCCTTAATACAAGCACATTTTATTATTTAAGAGCTATAGAGTGATAGACTTGATTCTTTTTGTACACTATGCAAATCGCCAAATTATTTATGCATAGATGAACTGCTCATGGTAATATAGGAGGAACATATTGGTTTAGGGGCTTGTCTTTTCCACCTCAACAAGTGGAATGAAGTAAAATAATGTGATAGTCTTACCTGACTTTTAACTATGTGCTTCAGCAGCAGATTGATGAAGAGGATGAGAAAATACTAGAGTCATTTTTGTCCAAAAACGTTGGTCCACAGAAGACATTGGCTGATGTTATTATAAAGAGGATTAAAGAAAAAGATGCAGAAGTTCAATCGGGTATCATAAAAACTTTAATTGACTTTGATAGTTTATTTTCATGTAGATTTATTTATTTTTGCTTGTTTCTTTTTTTTTATTACGTCAACACTAGTTTAATCCTTTTGCTATTAAATGGCAGATATTCGACCTCTTCCGAAATTTGACAGCAAAATTATTGAGCTTTACAAGGGGTATGTTGCCAAGATGAACACTGCAAAGGCTTTTAGGATTCAATGTTAGACCATATGCAATCTAAAAAATTTAGAGAATGTGTAAAATACTTATTCTAATTAATAGTGTCCATTGTAGAAGCTGCCATTTGTCTTATAATTATTTTATCTAATGTGTGTCAAATATGTTTTTAACAGAGTTGGGGACTTATTAAGTCGGTACAAAGCTGGTAAAGTACCTAAAGCGTTTAAGCATATTCCAAATTTGACACCTTGGGAAGAAATTCTATATTTGACGGAACCGGAAAAATGGTCCCCTAATGCTTTATATCAAGCTACAAGGATATTTTCTTCCAATTTTGGAGTGAAGAAAGCCCAACGTTTCTACAATCTTGTGCTGCTTCCAAGGATAAGAGAAGATGTTCAAAAAAATAAAAGGCTTCATTTTGCTCTTTACCAGGCATTAAAGAAGTCTCTCTACAAGCCAGCAGCCTTCCATAAAGGGATTTTGCTACCTCTTTGCGAGGTAAGGTGTTCCACCTTTAATGACATATTTGACTGGACAGTGTTGTGGTGATGCTTATTTTTTTGAGTTCTTCCTATTCTCCCTTCTTACTTTGTCGAATTTACTTGCAACATACTTATTATTAGGTTGGTAATTGGTTAAAGTATGAGCATTAATATTATGACGAAATGGCTTTTCCCTTTTTTTGTTAAAAAATTAAATAAAATTTGGAAACTATATGTTACTGAGACCATATTAGTATGTTGGTATCTCTCATCTTTTGCCTCTCAACTTTCTAGCATCAAAGATCTGGTTGATTTTTTTGGAGACTGCCAGGGTGCTTTTTAAGAGATCTCAAAAAGTTACTAAATATCTTAGTACTTGTCTTTTTTTTTAATAAAATAATGATTCATTTATTGAGGATTGTGGTTTTTTGTTTTGATGACATTTTTCCTGGCTATTAACCTTTAAATGTTTATTGGTGAATCTTGATTATGAATAATAATTATATATAGACCGTGAGTAGACATGCTTTCATTGCTGAGCAAATTTCACGGTTGCTAGATAGGTTATTTTTTGATGCTTTGATATTTAGAATATATTTCTTTATAATATGAAGTTATGTGAGCACTTACTTTTCAATTTCAAGTCTGCTAAGATATCTTAAATTTCTCAAGTAAAACTATACTACAAAGCATGGTTGTGGGCAGAGAAAATAAACTAATAGTAGTTATTTTTTTGATACATGGTAGTTCTGTATCAGCTAAGTTTAAGGACTTACTTCTTAGATGGACTTGTTGATTGGGTCCACTGAAACAGAAGGTATGGATGACAAGGTGGATGGATGTGTGTAATAGTTGGACAAAAGAATATTGGACAGAGAGGATAACTGAGCCAAATAATAGGAAGAAAGAGAGGGATAAAGTTGCACAAACTATGCTATCTCGTCAACAATTCAAATAAATGTTAAAGAGGATTTTTATGGGGTAGCTGTACTTGTAGAAAATTAGCTTCTAATTATGCTGAAAATAGTAGTATAACAATGAGAACTAAATTTTAAAAAAGAAATTCTTATAGAAGATTTCTAACAATAGAAGACTTTTTAACAGAACACTATGTGGTATGCTCCTGCCTGGTGTCTAATCATGAGGGAGGGTACATTAAACGTTTTAAAGTTTGAACAGAATGTTAATAGTAGCCGTGCCTATATGTTAATCCATGATATAAATATTACTTATTAAATGCCTTGGCCAAAAACTGGAATTGAAAAATGGAAAGAGCAACTGTTTTGGGGAATTGCTAATTTGATGTGTTTCTTGAATTAATTAATAATATCTAAAGGTGAAAGAACTGGTTTCAATTATTATCATGTCTCAGTTTCAGATATATGTTATTTATCATCCTTGTTGTAGCTTTCGTAGCTTTGAATGCCCATTATTAGGCTTGTTATTGATGAAAGTGCCAAATTTTTTGACATTGGATTTTCATTAATCTGATTCAATCTTCTATTAACAGTCGGGAACTTGCAGTTTAAGGGAAGCTGTTATTGTTGGCAGTATTATTTCGAAAGTCTCAATTCCTCCACTTCATTCTAGGTGATTGACTGCAAGTTTCTATTTTTCAATCTAAACTTTGTTGCGGTTTAAGAATGTATTGTGGAAGTTATTTAGACATATCTTTTAGAAAGTTCTAACCCTGTTTTTTAACAGTGGTGCTTTGATGATGCTCTCAAAGATGGAATACTGTGGCACAACTAGGTAGTATTTTTATGAATATTGTCATGAGTTTTTGTGGCATTTTGTGATGGATTCACTTTTGTGACAGCTACTTCATAAAACTTTATCTGGACAAGAAATATGCTTTACCTTACCGGGTGCTGGATGCTCTTGTTGAACATTTCATGAGGTTTCTAGAAGAGGCAAGAATTATGCCAGTTATTTGGCATCAGTCGCTTCTTACATTTGTGCAAAGGTCAGGATGTTTACTGTATAATTTACACTTTCTATTTGTGATGTAGCACATTGTGCATGATGGCATATTTAAGTGGGCTGAAATCACAGAATAAATTTTTAAGTATAGAAAGATGGAGACCATGATTCTTTTACTCAGTAACAGATTTTCACTCTGGGTATGGGGCAATCTCACCTAGTTGTATCCAAAGCGAGTACTAGCGTACCTATAATTATTAATCTTTAAAAAACAATTTAAGCCACTGGGGAGAAACTAATAATACAATAGATTGGGAACAAGTTATTAATATTGTAGAACTGAAAGCAAGCTTTTTTATTTTTGTTTGGTCAATTGACCTTTTTCATTTCAAGTACCTCAATGATAGAACTGTTTGAAATCCATTATCTTACACTTTTTACTTAACGTGTCCCTAACAAAGCTTCACTTTTGTCAAAGATCTGTCTATCCCATGAAGTCACATAGAGGTTTCACTACTCTGTCTCCCTGGAGATTTTAAATTACAATTAGAAGAGAAGAAATAATTTTAAAGTTATACAGTGCTATGAAAAATAAGGTTGTAAAGAGAGATTAAACCTTGAAATAATAATAAATTGGTTATAATTTCAAAGGGAGAAGACATTTTTTTTCTAATTCCAGGAGGGTTGGAATGTTGAAAGGAAGTGTGGAGTCAAACTGCAATTAAATTAACTTGTAATAGTTAAAAGGCTGAGATATTGGACTGTTGATAGGCATGAACAAGGATTGAAATGAAGGATATGTTCCCCATTTGTCATTGGTTTTTTGTTACGGTGCTATCATGGGTTTTGGCAGGCAAACATAAGTATTACTCCATGCAGAAGTTTATGTGAAAATTTGAATTTAAGGAATTCCATAAAAAAATTTAAGTCTCTTTCGTCAACGTAACATAAAAGATTTTACACATGAATCTCGTATCGCTGCCATTATGTAACAAATATATAATTAGCATGCTTGATGATGCCATACATTTTTATTTTCTTCCTTTTTGTTTTTAATGAATGTCTACTTTTGTTGCCTTCTTAAATTTGACTGTTCCAAGAAATGGTTCATGTAGGTACAAAAATGAAATTACAAAGGAGGATAAACTTAATCTAGATCAACTAATTCAGTATCAGAAGCATCATTTGGTAAGACATTGGTCTTGTTCCATAAGTTTTGGATCCTAAGAAATGACAATTCACAAAGATGGTCATCTTTCTTTGTCAGGTTACTCCTGAAATACGTAGAGAGCTCAAAAATAGCCGCAATCGTGGTGATACTGAAGATGATCTTATGTCTATCTATATCCTTCATTTCTTTTTTCTATTACGTTATAAGATCAGTTCTAGTATTATAACAGATAATTTCCTTTCCAATTATCAATTAAAGTATACATGGCACTCGACATAAGAATAAATCTACTTTTTTAACATATACGTAGAGAACATATTTGGATGCTTAACATGTTTGAGCTCATTTGTGGATGTATTTGTGCATTATTATTTGTTTTGCTTTCTTTTCAGAAGGCTTTCCATTGTCTAGTCTATGAGACTACAAGACATCACCGCAATAAATAGTAATTGCTATGTCTGGTTTAGGATGTTTGTTTTCTGTACTTTATACTGTTTTGTCGGCAAATGGATTACAGTAGCTGCTGGCTTGTAGGTAATTGAATAGCTTGTAGGAGTAATGACTGTATTGCAGATTCTGGCAAATTCATTTCTTCCATCTTTAACTAATAATACTGTTCAAGACATCACTGCTATAAGTAGTAATTGCTATGTCTGGTTTAGGATGTTTGTTTTCTGTACTTTATACTGTTTTGTAGGCAAACGGTTTACAGTAGCTGCTGGTTTGTAGCTAATTGAATAACTTGTAGGACTAATGACTCAATTGCAGATTTTGGCAAATTCATTTCTTCCATCTTTAAATAGTAATACTGTCACTTTTTTTTGTATTTTGGAGGGGGGGGATAATTAGTAGTACTATTTGACTATTTGAGAGACTGGGAACAAATTTGTGGGAATGAATTGGATTTAGTGTAAGGCTTGAATGAGGAGCCAATTGTTCAATTTTATCTTCTCTTTTTCCTTAATGGCTTTTACCATCTCCATTCTCTATTATAAACAAACCTATTGAAGAAGATATATGGGATATTCCAGAAGTTCCAATGGAGGAAGACTGAGTAGTTGTGAGCCCTGCCGATCTCATGAATTTCTGGTAAGTTTTATGTCTGCATCAACTTTGATTTTTCTTCTTGTTGCTCGAACAAAAATGGCAGGCCGATATTTTTCCTGTTTTATGTTTAAGGCCTATGTGTCCTTCTATGTATCTTCTTTTGCTTGTCCTTTTTGTTGGCGATCAGAAAGGGCAAATGCAATTTGGCCATGTAGAGGAAAATGCTAATTTTTTGAAACTTTTCGTTTTGTTTTGTTTGAGTATGTGATGCGGTACAAAGATTCTTGTGTTTTCAATTTAATTTGGAGTTGATTGCTTTTTTCAATTTTTTGTTAGAAGTCAGGACAAATAATTGAAGTTTGGGGTTAAGATTAAGCGGTAACTTTTGACTTTGTCAACTTTGGTTAGAGATCTTGGGCTCTAACTCTGAGAGATCTGGAGATCTCTTTGAATCTCTCATATTTGGTTATTCATTTGTCATTAAATTGAGAGAATTGGTCCATTTGTAATGGGCGGGCCTGGTTTGATGAATTGAACTTTCTACCTTTTATTCTTGTTCTTTTTGCTTGAACTGTCTAGTGGCATCATAGCCAAGTCACCGTTGACATCAGTGCTGATTATGATCTTGCTTCTGTTTTCCAGTCCAAAGTTTGTTTTGTGATCACACTGTTTTGTTATCATCATCATCACAATTTGTCCCAAGGACGGAAGTCTGCCATTTATGATCCACCCCCTTCAGCCATCATGCCATTTATCATTTCCTTCCTTCCACTGCTCACCGGCCAAAATGGCTCATTATAAAAGGCCCGATCTTCTAAATTCAAAGATAAAGGAATAAGCTGCTATGCTTGTTTAGTGATGACGGTGTATGCTTTTGATAAAGGACTGATCCTCTATATCTCCCTCGCTTAGAACTATTGGTTATAAAATGAAAGAGCGTGTACTTGTGTGTAGTGATGATGGTGTTGACAGGTTGTGTTTTCTTTCTAAATTGGTGATATTTTATGTCTGAGCAGATTACACTTTTAGTGTGTGTGTGCTATATGTAATAACCTCATGTTTGGATGCCTAGAGCATCCATTTTTTGCAGCTCATAAAAGGTTGTGGTTGAGGCGTATGTGATGGAATGCAATTTTGCTGTTGACCAAGCGACTATGCACTTGCAGTTGTAATTTATTGTCTTCGAACAAATTATCAGTTTATTTGGAAGCAGTGCAAACTTTTCTCCATGCGATGATGTTTTTCTTAATGCTGAAAGAGGTCCTGTAGAAAAAAAGGTGATGTGGAAAGTAAATTGAGTCGACATGTAGTTTTTATTTTATTTTTTCTCCCCGTTTAACCTTTTTGACAAACCCAATTTGGTTTGGACTAGCCGGAACTTGTGTCTCTTTCGAGTTGTGCTTGCCCTTCAGAATTTAGGGGCAAAGTTGATGTAGCATACATACAATTCCAGCTTTTAGTTCAGGTGAAATTATGTTGGTCATTGTAGGATTTTCTGTTTGGTGGGTTGTTTGTAACTCAGCGATTATCTCGTCGGAAGTAGATTGTGTTTAAAATTTGATGGTAAAACGAATTAGAATCTTTGGAGAACTGAATGACAGCTCAATAAATTATATATTAGCCAAAAATAGGGGAGGTGAAAATTGAAAATCTAACTAAGATGTAAATAAGTAATTCGGGCTAATCATGAAATGGTTTGGTTTGATTTTTGATGGGCCCATAGAGAAATTAGTTTTTATATTGATATTATAATTCAGAATTGAATCGAGCTAAATTAATAATAATAATTAATTTTTTAAAAAATATAAAAAATATATTTTATGTTAATTATCATAATATTATAATATTTTTATAATGAATTTTATTTGTTTAATAAGGTTTATATTTAAAATTATTTATTAAATAATTAGGTTTGCTAAAATAATTATATAATATTAATTAAATAATTAAAAATTAATTTTCTTATAATTTATTATTTAATTCAGTTGTTCACTTACCAAATAGATTGGGTTTGGTTTGGTTCGATGATTCTGGGGTTAATTTGATTCGATTTCGGTGACTCTGACCACCAAAAGTAATTCAGTTTGGTTCCGATCCAACTAAATGCTAGCCGCTTGGCAAAAACATGAGCTATGCGTCAGAACGTGTGAGAAATTCATTATCCTAGGGCTTGCATTTGCTGTGTTAAAAATTCATTATTATAGAACTTTAATGGGAGGGAGCAACGAAACAAAGGAAGACATGTTAGAATATATTTTTTGCTGTAACTAATAAATTTTTCTTTTTAGGTGGAAGATATCAGTAGCAAAAAATTAAAATCTATATCAAGTGATTGTCTTTTTAGGCCTGCTGTGAATGGTGGCAGGAGTGGTGTTGGCATAGGGTGGCGGTAGGGGGTGATGGCTTGGGGGGGGGATGCTTGGGGAGGATGGGGTGAAGGCGGGCGGGGGCTAGGGGTGGTAGGGGGCCAGGTGGTGGCAGGGAGGCAGGGGAAGGGGGGCCGACGGGTGGGATTGTGGGTAGGTGGTTGGGCAGGTGGTGGCAGGGAAGCAGGGCTGACGGGTGGGATTGCGGGTAGGTGGTTGGGCAGGCGATGGCAGGGAGGCAGGGGGAGGGCCAACGGGCGGGGTCGCGGGTACGTAGTCAAACGGGTCAGTCGATCGTGGGCAGGGGCGGGCTGGCAAGCGGGTCGGAGGGTGTGGGCTGCTGAATCAAAATCCAGTGGCTCACAATTGGAGCACTGCATGTGTCCTCAAAAGAAGCAATGAATAGCAACCTCATATAAGGAAAGTTATTCCGTGTCGGGCATAGAAAATTTTTTTGCACCCCTTAGTTATTCATATTGGGCCGTCCGATTACAAGGACGACCCAGATTTTAAAAAATTAATCTAGGCTGTCTGATTACAAGAATGGCTAAGATCAAATTTTAAAAGAAGTCGATCTGAGCCGTTCTTATAATTGAATGGCCCAAATATATGTGGGGCTTAAAAAAATTTTCTGCGTTCGGTACAGAATAATTTATATATATATATATTAGGATAACGAAACACACCAGCCTGAACCGAACCAAATTCGAACCTCTGAGACGCCGTCAATCCACCGTCAACACGTTGCTGGTCGCCTCGCCTCCGCCTTCCTTCCTCATCTACTTAGTTGTTAACGCCGCCGCACCTACGGGGCCGGCGACCTCCGCCGTCTACGGCCGTCCGTCCATCTCGCTTGCCTCCCCAATCTCTGAGGTCTGCTTTCTTTTTCTTCTTCGTGTTTTTTTGCATTTTTTCTGCGTTTTTTCTTTTCATTTTTCTTCATCTCTTTGGGTATCACAAGTTGTGGATTGTGTCAGTGTGTGTTCATGCGGTTCTGTAGGATTCTATGTTAGCCTTGTTGATTTTTCTTAAACTTTTTATGCATTTATTGTTGAATCTGGCGCTCTAAATATCTGTGTACGACTATGTCGTTAGTAGTTGTTAGTGATGATTGTTATCTACTCAGATTGTGCATTCTTATCTTAATCAATCTTTATTTTTTTAATTTTTGTTCGTATGTATTGACTGATAATTTTCGTAACAGATAACATGGATATTGGATGGTTAACAAGTAGGCTTATAACTAGATATGCATGTAAGATTTAACATATTGGGTGTTCTTTAATCATGTTTTATGTTTGTGAGATTTTATTCTGATTTGGGCAAGTATGGTGTCTGTAAGATATTACGAAGGTTGAAGTTTGAAGATAACAGAAGCAATGATGACAGTGGTTGGAGCTGGTGCCCATAATTTGCTATTGGTTAAGGATTCGCGTTTCTTTGCTGTCCATTCCCTGCACTTTTGTAGAATTCAACCGAAGTCCCAATTTGCAGATATGAGTTTGCCAAGATGTGCCAGATTGGAGTTTCCTTGTCAAAAAGCTTTAATCTTTGGAGTTGGGTTGGTTGTGGGTTATCGCTGGCGAGTCCAAAGTTATGAATCCATTGGTATGATCCAGCTCCTTCAGAGTTAAATTTTACTGATATTTTATTTTTCATGCTGCTCTCTTTGATGTGGAATAGTTGTTTGTTTATCTCAACTGTTAGGTGATAAAACTGAAATTGGAAATCAGAGGGATGAAGAGGATCGTCCTAACCTGGATGCACTTCTCTCTACATTTGAGATTCTGTGCATTGCCCCTTCTGCAATTCTTTCTATTGGTTGTGCGGTGAATTATTCATTTTTGGGCCCTAATAAGTCTTTCCAGCCTTCCTTTCTGAACAAGCTTTTCGCCTGGCAATGTGTGTTTCTGGTGGGTGCTGTTGCAATAAGCTCTTTCATTCGTCAGAGGCAGTGGAGAAGAATTTCTAAGGTCTCATACACGACAGGAAGTGAGAGTTTCAATCTAGTTGATAGAATTGAGAAGTTAGAAGAAGATATCAAGAGCTCAGCCAGGATTATAAGAGTTCTGACTAGGCAGGTTGAGAAGCTGGGGATCAGATTTCGGGTGACTGGGAAGACACTGAAAGGACCAATAACTGAGGTACTTGTCCTATGAAACTATTATTTTTAAAAAAATTTCTCTCTTAAGATATCACAAGTTTCTATAGTAAGACAAAAATGGAGTTCTTTGTTTTTTCTTTAAAAAAAAGTAATGCGGATAAGCTTGCTGGTTGGTGCTTTTATGGATAAATTGTAGTGTTCTATTGTGACGTTTAGTGTTCATTCTTTAAGAGAAGGTAGTTAGCAAAACTTAGATAACAGCAGTGGAGTGTAAACATCAAGCACCAGGTTGAACTAAAAAGAGTGTTGCTAGGAACAAGGTGTATGTCCACTTCAGAGAAAATTTTGGCCATAACAGAGCCATGTGGTGGCAGTTAGGATATCTTATATATATTATAATTATGCTGTGTGAAAAGTATGAAGTCACATTTTTACCTAATTCACGTGAGGAAATTACTCTAATGTGTTTTATGTCTTACAATGTGCATACTGTAGCAGTTGTTCATGTGCTTGAGAACAGCACCTGGTTTTACTGTCGGGGAGAAGTAAATTTTGATAATTCGAAAGTATCAAAATGTGCTACATTTATGTTTCTGTAGATTTTGTAGCTGTATTCTTTGTTATGGAGCTGCTGCATCTTTGCATGGAGCTGTAATTTTGTGCAAATTTTGCAGTATGCTAGCAGACTCGTCGTCCATGGTTTCTTACCATTATGGATCACTTAGCACCTTAAGATAGATGGTTCATGTATGCTGTCAGAAACACTGCTAGATAAAATCGTAACTACGATGCCTGGAATAGAGCATACCCGTCAGCTTTATAACTGCACAATTATTTTACTGATCAAGATGTTAATATTGCCTTGGGTTGCATTGTTGGAAGGGTGCGATATAGGAGGAGATATTAATGGGAATATGGCTGCTGGTCGAGTTGAGGCAATTGTTTCTTAGAAATAATAGGACACGGCATAGGAAGAAACTGGAGGCAACAGTGAATAGTTTTTGTTGCTTTCATAGTGGTAGAGCTCAGTAATTAATGTAGTTGTAATTTCATGGGTACAGACTGCAGCTTTGGCTCAAAAGAATTCAGAGGCAACCAGAGCATTGGCGTTGCAGGAGGACAATCTTGAGAAGGAACTTGGTGAAATTCAGAAGGCTTTACTTGCTATGCAGGTAAGTGCAAATTGGGAATTGACTATTAACTAAAATCATGGGCTTTAGTCATGACTCATGATTCATAAACCCTCTGTTTTCTTACTGCCACTTAGCATTGACTTTTCGTTTCTGATGTGCAGGACCAGCAGCGGAAGCAGCTAGAGCTGATTGTTGCAATAGGGAAGTCTGGATTGTTGAGAGAAAGCGGACAAAACCATGTTGCAGGAGATGACGGGAATCTGTCACATAGTTCTAAATTAGAGACGAGAGAGGCAGAGAATATTGAAGGCGAAGGCTGCCAAAAAGATCTGAAAGCAGTTTAGATTTTGGGGACAGCATAAAAGGACTAAAACACCACCACGATTTGTTTCTTCTTGATGCGTGCAACAGGATCATATTTGTCATGAATCAACTGGTTTTACTTGCCATTCTTCAGAGCCATGCATCGAATTTCTCGGCCGACTTGTATTAATTGAGAGAGTATGTAAAGTTAATTTCCAGTGTTGTAGCACACACTTGTCATAACTACTAAAAGCATAAAAATGTGGGATTCCCCTCGTCGTCCGAGTCACTATTTTTGACCGGCCAACTTGGTTATCAGCCATTAACATGCTTAAATCTTTGCTGTACCAGGGGAAAGAACCTTGTATATATTTGTATGAACTTTCATATCCTGCAAGAAACGGTACCAGAACCTTTCTCCTTCAAATGAAACAACTTCGACACAAATAATAGAATGTTCCTGAGACTCATCCACTAGTCTTTCATCGTACATATATGAACCGAAGGAACATCTCCCATTTCTGACTTCCCCTGAGCAAGTGCAACACAACAAGTAGACATAGAAGTAACAAAGATATGTCATTTTAGTGTCAATGACACGAACGTTCTATTATGAACAGATTGCAGATTATGAATTGATTACACTACAGAAAAAAAAACTTTTTTCCACATTTTTCTCCCCTCTATTTTTAACCGTGGTGAATATGCATAAATTATATAATTCTTGTCCACCTTAAAAAATGTTCATAAATCTTAAAACGTGGAGAAAAAATTTCTCTACATTTTTTTAGCCCAAGAGTGAAGTTTGAAAATTAAAACATACTTACTTTTAAAATTTTCAAAATATAAAAAAAATTAGCCTTATCTCCCCGCTTTAAAAATTAATATGGAGAAGACACGGAGAAAAATCTACTTTTCTTCGCTACATTTTTTTGAAACCACGGAGAAATATCAATTTTTTAAAAAAATTAGAATTGACATTTAATAAAAAGGAAGGCTCTTTTTGCCCATTCTGATGTCCGATATGATAAAAAGTTAATTCAGCAAGTTTCCTCTTACATCTACTTTGGTCTTCCTTTTAGAGACGCACACACACAAGAAAACTTCTGCCGAGAGTTTAATTTTTAATTTAGCTCCAGCCACCCTTTTCATAATTTCTCTGATTACAGAGTGCACGTCTTTCTCTAATTACCTCAAGCAGTTTTCTGTCACAGTAAATTACATGGTTCACAGACTTTTTGAGTCTAGTAACTAGAGAAATCAGTAGTAGATCTGGATTTTTCGTGAACTTTAAAGGTTTAATGACGGCAGTCAGGAGTCGGGAAACAACACCCAATGAACAACCAAGTGTTTAGTATTGTATAAAATGTCTTCCTACTGCACGTGAGAACCAAGTCCTACTATACTCCAGTAATCAAACATGTCGATGTCGTCCAATAACTCATCAGATACATATGAGTAGTCGTCGAAGTCTTCCTAGTCGTCCCAGACATAGCAGTCCTCTATGATCACGTTCAAATTGGGATGGTTCTTTTTCATAAAGTTGTCATTAAGCTTCACGGCCAAACAGCCCCTGGCGTCCAAGTGCTTGAGCTGCCTACAATGTGAAATGATTGCAAGGCAGCTCTGAGTCGTGATACGCATATAACAGATCTCCAAATGGGTGAGTTTGGGCATGGAGGCAGCAATTGCATGGGCTTCTTCATCTTGGTTCCTATCATGCTCTAATGGGTGCATCAAGCGCACCAATGTTGACAGCGATTTGCAGTGCTTTCCAAATGCTTCCAAGGCCCTTGTGCCAACTTTGATGCGATAGCTCAGATCCAAATATGTGAGATTGGACAGTGTATCAGCCAAGTGATCGACTATGGAGTTGGACATTTCACCCCTAGTAAGTTGAAGCATCTGGAGGCATTCCGCGCTTGCATTTTCAATTCCAAACAATACAAATCAACAAACATCAAACTTATGCATACTACAAATAAATGGACAAAAAACAAAACATTATAATAAGACATCTAATAATCAGATATTCCAAAATTTGGTAACACATCTGCATGCTTACAGCTGTTAAAATTTGGTAACACATCTGCAAGCTAGCCAAAAAGGCAGACGAAAATAAAGATAAAAGAGAAGCATTCAATTTTCATTCATCATGATATCCTCAATACAAAAAAACATTCCTCGTTTACAGACACCAGAGTGCAACTAATAAGAGAGATTTATGCAGATATCTCTTCTTATTTTGGCCCTAAATCCATAAACATAAAATATTCTAGGTTGGTCGAGTCAATGAAGTCTAAATCAATGACATTTTATTTAAAATAAAACTAATAAAAACCATGCCTAAGTGTACTACCTCAAGAAATTAAAAAATAGGACACAATTCAGTAAATAAACCTGGCTGCAAAAGAGCTAAAAGAAGACCTAATGAAAGTTGAACATGACTTACTGGTTGGCAATGAAGGCAAAACTGCTATCGTTCGGCAGGCCATGGATACACAATCTGCGGTAACCCCCATGGCTCCGCATGACAAGAATTTGCAGCATTCGATCCAGCTTTTCCGTCCGGCCCCAATACCTTATACTCCAGTCATAAATGTCAACCTCCCGCCAGCAGTATGGCTCCAACACTGCCTTCCTCCATGATTTCCAACCACCAGGAGCCAATGTTAGAATTTCTTTGAGTGAGAGGTGACTAAAGATGAGACCAAGCATCTTTACTTGCAGAGTTCCTCCGAAGTGCCCTCCATTCCCGCAAGACAAATCCAATGCACATATAAAGTGTTGATAACTCGAAGCCCTAAAAATTCACAATGCAGCCATTAATGCACTTCCAGGCAAAAAAAGAAAAAAAAAAAAGAGAAAAGAACACGATGTATGCAAAACATTGCATTCAGAAATATGCACAATATGGACAAACAACACTAAGTAATTACCCTCGTCCAAACCAAAAAATTGGTTTTTCCAACACAAAATGAATCTTTAGACAGCAGAGGTTTATAGGATTAGCAGTGATTTTGTTGCTCGACTAACACTCGCCAGCACCAGACAACCACCATGCCTTCAAATCAAGATAATGTTCATAGAAGTCAGAAGAAATTTGAGACATTTTATAGCTCGAATTTTGATTCAAGCCATTCGGGAATCTGAAAGCCCACATGGAACCAGCACTCACACCTAAAAATTCTCCATGAACGAAAACTGCTACGATCAATATCATCCAATCCATCAACAACAACGAACAAGAAATTGATAACACACATCTTATCCCTTAATGTCTAGGCGGAGCATGAAATTGTCAACCTAACTAGGGGAAAAAATATCATCAAAATGTCGATCATCGATCCCCTAAACAACTAAGTAATAATTCGACGCAATACATATAAGATTTATATATCTTGTATAAGTTATATTTTCTATTTAGAGCAATTTAATAAGTCCCACTAAATAACTAAGGTAAATTAAAGAAACAATGCCGGATTTTTGGCCACCCTTAAAGAAGATAGATTGAAATTTTATTATTGATGTTTTCTTTAAACAAAATTTCTCAAATGATGCCTATTAACATCATAATTGTAGGTACGGCAGTGAAATCAACACGGTCTATAGGGCCGGGTTTAATAGGATATTGACTAAACTAAATTTATTATTTAAACTAAATTTATAAATTAAACGCAACCATGTACCCGATCATTTATTAAATTGATATCCATTTAACTATTTAAATAATCAGCATCACCCCGATTCCACATTACTTCACCTCTCTACTTATGGTTTTACTCAATGGTAAAAACCGTCCTTGCACATTTGATTCTAGTTCTAGTTCTTTCTCCGGACTTGCGGCAGTAGAAGCTGTTTTTTGTTTACTAAGAATTAGTCAATTAAATGTTCACCCCCAGATTGGAGCGTTAAAACACTTGAGTCGAGCCATGGCTATGAGACAATCTCCATTCAGCTTTACACAAAGTACTAGCAAATACAAGTTACAAACAAGCACTGGGATTTCATTAACTCAAAATCATCTTAAATATCACAGCCTTTCATGAACGAAATAATATATCGTATACTAGTCAAAAGTAGAGACAAAACCCTTGATTTCAAATCATGCAGATGAGCGCGTCACTATTCTTCGTCTGAGCTAACTTTCTCAAAGGTAAGTAATGAAGTCTGGTCAGAATAAGCACTTGACTGCTGCGTTCATCCAAAGGAACCCCAGAAGCTCCAAATATACCTTTCCGCCAGCATAACCACACATAGGAAAGCTAATCCCTGAAAAAAAAATGAAATTAAGCGCTTGATATATAGTTGAAAAAAGAATTAAAAAAGGGCAAAAAAATACATATAATGCTCCAAGAAAGCATCTTATCAATCTAACTACGCATGTTCTTCGCTCGAAAGCCTATCATGCTTCCCTAGAAGCGCAAAGTAAAAAATTATTTTGACAGAAGTATAGTCATATTTTATGAAATAAAAACAAATAGACAGTATGAAATCACTCTGTAATCCTCATTACCATTGCAAAAAATTGTAGTAGAACAAATAAAACGATTGTCACAAGGAGCAATGAAGGATCTCTGTATAAACAGAACGCCTATCTATCCTCAGAAACCAAATCACGCAAAATAATCTCGACATCTTTTATCAATTCAAAATTAAACATCATGTAGAAGAAGGGAAATCAAAGATTTGCTTAATTTCACAACAGGAACATCTCAACGGCAGACTTCTTTCACATACATATAAACAATGAGGTGAGGTATTATTATTCATAGTAGACATCCTAAGACAAAGAAAATTCATAGTTAATCACTTGTATTTTTCTGGAAACATTTATCTCGTCAAATAAGAGGCATGGTGTAATCTGCTCTATAAGATGTAGATCAATAGAAAAATTGCAGCAAAGAAGGAAAAAAATATATCTGGTAGAAACATACCCGTTATGTAATGGAATGATGGTATATATAAGACTTACTAACATCTAAAAGAATTGCAGCATAATAGAAATATAATCATAAGTACCGTGTAATGATGTAATCAATAAGATTTAATTCAACTCAAGAACATCAGTAAACAATGATGAAGCAGGGCAGCATAATAGAACATAAATCACACACATACCATGCAATGATGGAGCCGAAAAGAAAATGTTGCATGATGGGAACTTTCTCCAAGACCTCCGCTTTGTACATCTTGAGCAACTAGCTATTCACCTTGGCCCAGTTGGGCACGCAGTTGATATCATCCAGCATCGGCGAGTGCTCAGCAAACACCCCCTTCTTCACCTTCTTCACAAACGCCACACACGACAAGTAGAGATACTCATCGGAGAAGTTGTCCAAGATGTCCTGGTTATGGATCGACTTGGGCTTCATGAACTTGTGATCGATCAACTGCGCCGCGCCAAAAATGAAGGGCAGGAAATGGAAGTCATCCAAGCCCCAAACCCCATGCGACCCAGCCAGCTCAAGACAATACACCGTCTGCAATTCCCTCATGAGCTCAAGGTATTTGACGAAAAGCCTCGACACCACAGCGTGGTAGTCCTCCTCCTTCAAAAGGCCGAACCTTGCCAAGCAATAGATCCATGCAGCGAAGTTGCCCTCGTGGCCGGTGCCGTAGTCGATCCTGAACGGATTGCCGAAGCTATCGAGGAAGTAAGGCAACAACTCCACAGGTGGAGGTCTGCGGCGGAGTCCTTGAGCCGTTCATGCCAGGTGCGGTAGGAGAGGTTGCCGTACCGGGAGGCCTGCGGCGCCGGGGTGATCAAGGAGGTGGACGAAATCGGAGCGGTTACTCGTAATTGAGCGAGTCAGCCGGTAAATATTTAGTGTTTGATTCGACTTTTACTCGATTTAAAATTTAATATTTAATTACTTAAATTCAAACATATAAAAAATATTTTAATTGAACTCGAGCATGTATATTTAAAATTTATTCGATTTCGAGCCGAATTCGAATAAGTTTTAAACTATTTGAGTCCAGGTTCGAACACAAATTGAATTTAACTCACACGTTCAATTAACACTCCTAAGAGTACTGAAAGAGATTGAAGAGCTTGCGCGATCAGATAGAGTGGGAGAGGGCGGCGACGAAGCCCAAGAAATGGGTGCCAACTGGGGAGTTGAGGAAGCAGCGGGCCTCGTCCAGGGTGGCGATCCGCTTCGCCGACATCTGGAAGGAGAAGGGTGGGTCAAGGGGTGGCACGGGGAGTGGATGCGGCACTGACGTGAGGATGATCGCTTGGGTGAAGGGGGAGGGAGGTTGAGGGCCGGTGCTCGGATGGGGCGGTAGATGGGCGGCCGGGGCAGGTTGGGTGGCATCGGGGTGGTCAAAGTGGCGGTTCCACAAGAGTGGCAGAGTGGGGCGGAGGTCGACGGCGGCATCGTCCGAGCCTCCTTCGCCAAGCAAGTTTTGCCGGTGGCGATCTCCAATGGATTGGCCATGGTAACTGAGGACATTGAATGGGGAGGATTTCGGGGAAGAAAAAATTTTAGACGCCTGCTAGCATCTCTATGGGCGTCTGCAGCAGGCGGATACAAATCCTGCTCTCAGAGGAAAGCTGGGAAGGCATGAGAAATCGTGAAAGATGGGCCGTGGGCTGCGGTTTAAAATATGGGCAAGTGGTGTTGCTAACAGTTGGACACAATAAAGGCCCAACTAGAGTCGCAGCTACATCTCATTTGAATTTCTCGATCAATCAGCACGGCTAGATTCTGATCACCAAATAGAGCCTAGTTTTACTGAATTTGAGTTCACCCCGAACTAATTGGAGTCGAATTCAGCTGACTTTGGCTCATACTAGCTCGATTTGGCTTCAAAGTGAATTTTATGTGAAACTGATTATAAATCGAATCTGCGCATTATGCCAATTAATGCACTATACAAGCACCTATCCAGTGGAGTGGATGGACTTGTTAATATGAGGATATAAAGCCAATCAGCACAATCGCTTTGGGTGAGTGGATATGATTTGCCGAGTTAATCACGTATACCTAGTATATATGGCTTTGATAGTAGTGCGTGGCCCCTCGAAGCATCTAGTTTCGTCGTTCGTCAGTTATGCTCAATTATTGATCGGGTTCCTGTGATTACATACTATAAATATATGACTAAATGATTTAGAGTTCATGATTACGTGCTATTTTATGGAACATGGGAATATAATAGATCGAAACCATATTTGTTAATATGAAGCATGGACATCAATATAACCCGAGCGCGCATAAATAGGTAAGTGCATTTCCCTGCGCGCTGCTACTCTAGATTCTATAATTTGAAGGGGCATCGAAACCAATTGAATGTGAAGTGACATCCAGCTAAACGGAATCAGTAGTGGATACTAGTGCTCATAAGCAGTTCCTTAGATGAGGATTACAAAAGATGTTTACCACTTCTTGCAGTAGAAGGGGGAGTAGTTTTGTCTCCCTCGAGACATAGCTTGCATGTAAGAATAATAAAAATTATGTTAAACAAATAATATTAGAAATTGGCAAGTGTTAATGGAATTGACATTGCTTCAAATGCATGGTTGCAAGGCAAAACAAATGAACGCTATCCATGATTTAATCTTGACAATTTTTTTTATTGACAAAAGTCAGTGCCCCGGCAGTGCATACTGGAGTGAGCGAGTTCGTTACAAACAAATTGAGAAGCGTAGTATATATATACAACAGCGGCATGCTGCTCTTCCGCGGAGCTCATCCTAATCCTTTGCTTCCTCGATCCTCCTGCTTGTCGACAAGACAAGCATGCACAACAACATATACTATTATTACTTATCTTATGATCTATTCTACAGTTACTGTCGGGCGTTGCCTATAGAGCTTTAGAATGGGCTGCAGCAGATGTTAAATGTGCAAAATGCCAAAGCAGATATCAGTATCACGAAAAGAATACGGATATGAAGTAAAAAAGGCCTGCTTTTTTCGAAACTGCTGGTGGCTGTTGTTTTAGCGGCTTAATCACCCCTTCTCCACAGTAAACACGATAACCAAATTACCAAAGCAACCAATCCGAGTGCGCTGATTAACAAGCGATTTTCCACACTATTTACATGGTTTTATGCACACACACCCGCACTCAGCCAGCAAACAGACGTAGTTCGTCGAAGGGAAACTTATGTACAAGAGCACCGTGGGACTAGACTTAGAGCAGGGTGGTGCAGACGGAGGTCTTCGGATCCCACATCGCCGGCAGTAAATACTTCCGGCCGTTCACTCCGCCTGCGTTGTAGCTCCCGCCGGTAACCCCGTCGACCAATACCTTCCCAGGGAAACCTGGGTACGCCCCGCTGCCGAACACCCCCGTACAAGCCGTCACCGCCTCGAGCGGCGCCTCCGCCGGCCCCTGGTAGTACCCATCCTCGAACGGGTTGGTCACCGCGCCGGCCAGCGCCGTCGCCAAGCTGATCACCATGCCGTCCATCCCGACATCCCCATTCGGCGCCACCAGCGGCGGCCCCTGCGGCCCGTACGCCGGCTGGTGGAACGGCCAGGCGCACTGCCCCGGGCACTGCGCCTCCGAATTCCCCACCCACAGGTACGCCGCCCGCCTCCCCTCCGAGCCGCCGCCCTTGGCCGACCCATGGGTGCTGCACCGGCTCATGCAAAAGCCCTCCACCGCCACATCCTTGGCCGTGAACACCGCGCTGATAGCCGAGGATCTGCCGGCGGCGGCGGTAGCGGGGGCCGCCCTCCTGGCTAGCCTGGCGAGGTCGCGGCTTGTCAACGACTTGCCGAGGGAGCAGTCGTCGTCGAAGAGTTGCTTGCCGAGGAAGAGATTGATGGGGCCTCCTTTGTACTCGTCGGTGGTCCTCCACCAGGAGGCGACAGAAGGAGTTAAACGCGAAGGAGGAGGTGACGTGGACAAGGTCTGGACGAAGTCGAGTAGGATGGCTCGCTGGGAGGGTGTGAACTTGCCGTACCAGACGACATTGAAGGTAAGGTCGCCCTTGAGGAGCCGGCCGTTGTGGTAGTTAAGGACCAGCGGCGGCTCGTCGACGAGAGCGGCCAACTTCCTCGTCGTCGACGCAGTGGACGGCGGTGGGAGGTCGAACACGAAACAAACAAGAAGTAGAAGTAGATAGAGTATGGTTGTGTGATCCATCTTTTTTAGTAATACCAAGTAGAAGAAGAGACGGTATAAGATGGCGAAGAGTGCTGGCAGAAGCAGTGGCGTTGGTAAGGGGGTATTTATACGGGAGGCGGAGACGGACGGGAAAACAGCTGTGAGGACGGGTCCGGATGTCACTGTCATGAGTCGAAACGTGGGATAATTTGATTGGATGGGGGAGTGTCGGACAGGCTGGCATCGGGGAGCGGTCATGCAACTGTAGGTAGTGATGTGAATGGGGAAGCCTCGAAGGTTCCCGCAAGAGGTTTTTTTCTTGATTTTTCTCCTAATTGAGATCACCCCTAAACAACTAATTCAAACTTTTTTGAGTTCAGCAATAGCTTAAGATTAAACGATGAAATTTTGAAATGAACTAATTTTCGATCTGTTTCTATATATATATATGTATGGAGTAATGAGTGACGGTGACGAGGTGAAGGTGCTTATTATTAGAGGAGTGGAAGTGATGGGGGCGGACGGGCTTGGTGGGTTGGTGAGGGCGGGTAGGCCCACGGGGCGAGTTGCACGGCTTTTTGGGCTATTTAAAAAACCAAGAGACGGAAAGTGGGCCGACGCAGCCACAAGAAAGGAAACGCAGCTCGCGGCCCCATAAAGGCCCTGAAAAAAAGTATGACGCACGAAAGCAGTCACGTGCTCTTATTCCAAGCAGTCTTTCTTCACGACCCACCCCGTTCTACTTGAGTCTCCCCTTTAAGAACAAAAAACAAATTCATATTTTGTTGTAAAAAAATCTATTTGAATCTCAACACTATTAAGTTATTAGCTCGTGGGAAAAACAAACACCACACCAAATAAGTCACTTCAATTTTTTTTTTAAAAAAACCATAGGTATTTAATACTTTGTGGGGGAAGTCGGGTGCTATCATGGGGTATAGTTTTATATGCCATATTGGTTATTATACCAAGTTTATAATTTTTATGAGATATATTGTGTTCAATTGGGTTAAATTGAGTTGAGTATTATTTATGTTATACATTACTTGATTCAAGTTCGAACCAATTTAATTTGTTTTTTTTCATTCTTTCCATCAATTAGTACAATTTATTTTTACAGAATAATATTTTAATGATTTTTATATATAAATAAACCAATATTAGAAATCAAAATGTCAAATTGTAATAGAATATTTCTACTTTTTTTCTACATCAAAATTTTATAAGGCATTTTTACCATTTTACTAATCTAAATACAACTTTACGTCCCAATTTGATCGAGATCGAGAAAATTTATGGATAATGGCCACTTCGTGTGCTTAGCGAACATGGAAAAATTTTGGTCATGCTGCATTAACTATGATACTTAAAATTTAATAAGCAGGATATTTAAAAAAACCCATTCATAATATCCAATCGTAAATAAATATTTAATTTATTAAGCCTAAAATATTTAGGATGCGGATAAAGGCTTAGTTAGTGACCAAATATTTATGGCGAAAATCAAATCTTTTACTTCTTTGGAGCTTTAGTTAGTAGCTATACGTATGTAATAGTACTGCTCTCGTAATAAATGCATAAGTTGGAATGGCTTCGTCGGAGCAATCTTTTGCTGCGATCTGCGATTGTTTGTATTCCCAAATGCACAACACCGACGAAATAAACGTGTCTTATACGCTTGGTAGCTTGTAATGCGAGGAATATACGTACATTATTATTTCGTGTTCGTCGGCACACCCTGTAACAGCCGGATCTCGTGAATTATCGTTGGAAAGATGTGCGATGCCATTTCTACTCAAGTCCATGGCCCATAGACTCCATGCCATAGTCTGTTGCTCAATGTATGTATTTTGTTTTGTTTTTTATAGCGTGTAAAAACAAGGGCATCAAGTTCATGCTCTAGTCTTCCCTATTCTCCACCATGTGAATGATTGATATGCTGGCTCCAATGTGTCTTTTTTTGTTGAAGTTCAGGCATAGGTTGTGGAATATTGGAATTTGGATGAGAACATCATATAGCTACAACGTTACCAACCGTATCGTTATTTTGTAGGTTAAGAAAGTCTATACGTTTCTGCCAATATAGAGAAGCATCATATTATTATCCATATTTGATGCGCTATCCCGTGACTCAATTCACTATCTCATAAAACTGGGAGGACGATTTTAGCCGGTGATGAGTCGGTTGTGAATATATGATCTATACGCGATCTGAGAAGGGAGTTGATTAGAAATCCGGACGTATGTAAGTACCGAAAATCGAAGTCCGTGAAACAGCGACGGACCTTGAAGGGACCAAGTCGACAGGGGCTCAGAGCAATTTTTTATTTTTATTTTTAAAAAGAAGGGTTTTGATCGTTGGTACTGATCAAGGAGAAAAAATAGTTTTGATACATTAATCGGATTTTCGTTACTTCGTTACTCCGTTACTCACCACGAGCATGTATATTTGCCCTCGCAAACGGGAACAATAATAGGGGAAGCAGAAAAATAGTATTAATTCATTAGGGATATTTAGTTATCTACAATGAAACTAAATTTATTTTTGTGAGAAGAGTGCCCATAATCAGCTGTAATGCTTAGATGTGCCGGGATTATAACACCCATTTTTTGCAAAAATGGCACACTTACCATTGATGAAACAAAAAGCAACCTCGTTGCAATAAAGATCCTTGGCCTAGTAAGTGGTGAGACATAGGCCCATTTATGTCGTGTTTGTTAAACCTTGACTGGGATAAATCCAATAGGGGGCACTAATGGACGAATACAATACATGGCTATGCCCAAATATAAGTAGCTGGGGCTACGAGAAAAAACGCATTCACCTACACCGTACTTGTGAGTTTATTTTCATGATCGTAGGTTAGTTTTTTTCTCTAAAACAATTGATTTCTTTCCGCTTAGTGTTCGTTTCTTTTTTGGACGTCAATGCTAAATAAAATCGAGTAGCGAGCGAACTGTGTTGTGTGGATCAATACCTCTAACATCGTCAAACAGATTTGATATCGACGTCTACAGATAATCCAAGACGATGGGTATTGCTAGATTTTGTCGTAGCCAGCAACGATAAACAAGATTGCAAGTATGGAAAATCACCAAAATTTAATTCGAAGATAAGCAAACGAAAGTAATTTGCATATGATTTAAGTGTCAGAAAGAATGAAGATATGAACGAATCAAAATCAAACTACAAGAATAAAGACATCTTTCTAGCTCCAAGCTGTTCTTCCAACATAACATCTTTTGCCGCGCTTAGGCCAAGGTGGAACACTTGGAAGTGGAAGGGTCAAGCACAGCGGGCAGCAGATACTTTCTCCCATTGACACCTTGGGCATTGTAGCTAGCTCCGGTGGTGGCATCCACCAACAACTCCCCGGTGTAGCCCGGATAGGCCCCCTTCCCGTACACGCCGGCGCAGGCCGACGCAGCCTCGAGCGGCGCCTCCGCCGGCCCTTGGAAGTACCCCTTGCCGAATGGGTTGGTGACGGTGTTGGCCAGGAGGGAGGCGATGTTGATGACCATGCCGTCTACGCCGACGTCGTTGTTGGGCGCCACCAGCGCCGGCGTCTGGGGTCCGTAGATGGGGCGGTGGAAGGGCCAGGCGCAGTGGCCGGGGCACTGGGTGGCGGAGTTGCCCACCCAGATGTACGCGAACTTGTTCCCCTTGGGCATGCCCCATCGGGAGGACCCGTGGGTGCCGCAGCGGATGGAGCAGAAGCCGTCGACGACGACGTCGGCGGCGGTGAGGACGATGTTGACGGAGTTGGGCTTGGCGCCGCCCTTGGCCGAGGCGAGGCGGACGATGTGCTTCAACCGGAGGCGCTTGCCGAGGGAGTACCCGTCGTCTAGAGTTTGAGAAGCGAGAGAGAGTTGGAGAGGGGAGGAGGCGAGGCGGCGGGAGCTGGGCGTGTAGAGCTTGAGGGTGTTGGACCACCAAGTCGAAACGGACGGGCGGGCGGCGGTGGAGGAGAGGGAGGTGATGAAGTCGGAGACGATGGCACGCTGGGCGGGGGTGAACTTGCCGTAAAAGATAAGGTTGACAGAGGTCGGGCCAGTTAAGAGGTGACCATTGTGATACTCCATTGCCATAGAAGGCTGCTGTTCTTCTTGATCACCCAACAACATCCTACCGGTCGCCACTGTCGACTGGCACATTGCCAAGAAAGACAAGGCCAACATTGCCAAAGCCACCATTCTCGTTCTAGGAGCAGTACTACAACTAGAAGAAGCTGCCATTGAATATTGCTGCAAATTATCTAATGAAATGAGCAGTAGAGAAAGATGGGAAGATTTGACTAGTGGTGTGATTGATGAATGAGGAAGGGGACGTATTTATAGTTGGAGCAAGTCGTAGTTGGGGGGTGGTGTGAACACCAATAATAGTCAAGTAAGAAATGGTAAGGAAGGTGCAACGATACAAAGACGCGGAGGATAGCTGGCTTTTATTTTATTGTTTATGGGGGGCACTGCTTTTTTTCTTTACTACAGCTAATGACACGGAAAGACGTGCCACTCGAGGACTGCAAGTCTTACCGCTTCACGTTATTCTCCGCACTTGCCTGTTGTTTGTCCGAAATGCCCAACTTCCGACTGTCGTCAGGAACGTTGGGGAATGGCGAGAGACTCCAGGAGATGGGGGGTAGGAAGGTAGTTTGGGGTCTGGAAAGGGTTAAAGGTGGGGCAAGTGAGCCAGCTGGTGGTTGGCATCGTTGGGCGAGAAGAGGCAAAGAGGGAGGAGAGGAGGGAGTGAGGAGTGTAGCTTTCTGGAGTAGAGAGGGAGGAGGGGGGAGGGTATCCAAGTAAGGGACTCCACCTGTGAATTGGTGGTCATTGCCAGCTGCCAACCAAGAGGATCCAGCGTCGTCCCTTCAAAAAGAAATACGAATAAAAATTCTAGCTTTGTTACCTTCTACAATTCTACTTGTAACAACTCTATTGTATGCTACTGTTCTAAAACTTTTCCATTCCTCCCAAGGGTGTACGTTAGTTTTTTGAAGAAAAAAGTAAAATGAGTTTTCATTACTTGGATTACAAATCAGATATCACCAAAGAATTTCAAATCCGCTTGGGCATTTGGTGTCACGTATATTGGGAGTTCTGATTGAATAATACTTACCGCCAGTGCTAAACTTCTAATGGTTAAAAACTATTTTATAGGAACAATTTTATGGTGATTATATTGTTATATAGTTATAGTTATAAAAATCGGCCAATTTAAATAGGATCGGAACGATTCTGATCCAAAACAAATATACAAATTGGTCTTAAAAAAATTAGTCCCTTAATCGGCCGAGTTGAACGATTCTAGGTAATTTGAACCAATTCGTGAATCGGCCAATTTGGGACCAATTCACGAGGGGCGTGGGATGGCGAGGGAGAGCTGCCCTCGGGGTGGCACGGTAGTGGCAGAATCACGTCGAGAGGGTGCGAGCTCACGGCCTTCTCCGCGTTGTGAAGACTAGGCAACGGGCAGAAAGATTGGGGACGACTTAGCGACGTGTTGGCGGTGACCTGGGTGTCGATCGGCGGTAGTGCGATGGTCGGGGGCGACATTAGCGGCGGTAAGGGGTGGGGGTGGGGGAGAGAGAGAGAAGTGGGTGGGAGGACAAAAGAGATTGGTAGTAATATAGTAAATAAAAGTTGAATCGATTTCGAGACAAGTCAAAAATAATAACTATCTTATAATAAATTTAAAAAATATAAAATAATTTTAAAAAATTAAATAAAATATAATAGACACTGTAGCATCATAATGATATGTTATATAACTAATAACTTACCCAAACTACCTTATAATATATCTTAATATGTTATATAATTCTATTGATTTTAACCGATTTAACTAAACCGATTCTTATCCGATTTTTGATGAATTGGTCTGTTTCAATGACTCCTTTCTAATCTAATTTTCTCCCGATTCCGATTTTTGCAACTATATATATAGTAAGTAGCTTTGGAAAAAAAAGATGATGATTTTATGGTAACAAAAAATTACGATTGAATAGTGTTTTGTTATACTATTAACGATATAAGAGTGACTGCTGTGATATTCAAATCTAAAGGGTATTTTTTTCATGCTCTATGTACCTGGTTGCATTTTTTACATGTTCTATACCCGGTTGAAACAGGATGAGATAAAGTATTTTAAAGGGAAAAAATGTAATAGTATTGGTGTTATGGGAAAAATTAAAGTGAACTTTTCAGAGCTTATAATATCAGATTTAGCTCAAATTAAAGATTTAGCTTATAAAATTACCATTTGACCACTTGTAATCGCGATCATCTATTATATGTCCTCCTTTTTTTCGCAAAAAAATATGTTCCATTTCTTTAGATTGCATATGAAATCAGCTAAAAGAGAAGCAACGACTATTACTTCTGGATGTGCGCACTCCCTTGGATTCCTGGCTTTGACAGCATGCAACATTAATACCTTCCCTCTGCAAAATTTACGCGTAGGCTTACTTAAATAAGCTTGGCCATCTCCTATATGCATACCCATTTCTTCTGAGCATTGATTTTATTTTTCTCTGCCATCTGAGCTTTAACGTACAAAGTCAACTGGCCGAGCAATCTAAAGAAAAATCTATCAAGGGCTCTCGCTGTCACCATTTCAGCCTACTGTATTACGCGGCCAAGTTGCCACTTGAGCAGAGACAGCTCTGTGACTGCAAAGTTCTAAAACTGTGCATTGGATTGAGATTTTGAAATTGCCAGGCTCAAGAACACCGGCAAGTCCCAGGACTTGTGGTGTAAGGTTTACCTGGTAAGGTATAAGCTGGGTGACGGGTTTTATTTTTGAACTTTTTAATCAGCATTCGTGATATTAATTAAGAGTTCTAAGAGGATCAATCCATAATTTGTCGCACAAATTTTGGGCAGGTCACTAGATTAGGTATCTAATTGTCTGGAAGTAAGATTCTTTTGGTCCCCCCGTTAGTGTGCTTGCTTAGAGTTTTGCTGTCTTACAAGTACTCTAACACGAAGGGGGGAAAAAGAATTGATCTTCTTGCTGATTGCACAAGTTGTCCAGCACTGTTTGCGCTACCTGTAAACCATATGTTAGCACGGTAAGAGTCTTCTACAAATTGTAACAAGAAACATGATCAAGAACTGGTTACAGCTGAGCTGGTATATAAAAGTGGAAGGATTGGATTAAATTAAAGGGTAGGAATTAGGATGGCCTGCATTTCCTGTTTTCAACTGCCAAATGACACAAAACATAAATACTATAGTCCTTATCCGTGAGGGCGTGTCATGCATGCATACGTGATATTTCACCAACCTTCTGCAAAGTAGGAGCGCAGTACTTAATAAGGGACCAGACCACAGTGCTCCCCTTCCTCGTGCATCATGCTAGACATTACAATGCACCTCAGATATATATGCAGATAATGTCATGAATTTTGTAAACATTGGATTGCCGAGTCTTCAGTATTGCACCAATATGTCTATGCAGGAAAAATTTTAGGAACTTTAATTGGTTGTCTCAATAAACGCTTGCGTCGTCCATTCACGGGTACCCCTGTAGGGTTGCACTCAGTTTTATTCTTCCGCGATTGTTTGCCGTGCAACATCTCGTTCTTCAAAGCAAGCACGAAATCTTGTCTCTTCTATACTCCAATCATCTGTTATTCGTATGGTTATTCTTATTCAAGTCATTTCTAATCAGATATCGATGCAATATTACTACAGCTTCTGTTTGAAGACTGAGCAGGATGAATTATTCATTTGACGTCGCTAATACTTAACCCAACATGCCCAAATGCAAAATATGTCTACATACTTTTCATTTAATCTAACGTATAACAGTGCTCTTCTATTTATTACTTAATATATATCATGGAGAAAAAAATGGTCCCTTTAGTCAACGTTATTCTGCCAATGCGCCCATTTTAGTTATAAAATGGCCAAATCTTGAAAGCGATTTTGGATTCAATGTACGTGCGCTTGGGCCATTTCCGAAGCTCATACAATCACCCCCGGTCATGGTTCACTGCTCTGGTCCCCATTACCTCTTTACAATATTATTCTGTAGTCTTATCCTTGATAGTTCCACATCAATTGTGGAGTAATCTACAAGCTCAACATCCCAACATTTTTATAACAGTAGCAGAGATACCAAAGATTCCAGGGCCTGATTTCTAGGTAAACGTATGGAAGTGATTAGACGATTAACTATTCAGGTCCGTCCCATGCCTCCCCGTGACCCATGAATGTATCCATCGAATGGCGAAACTTGCAGAGAAATATTAGATAGAAGAAACCCAGTTCCCCGTGAAAAGAAAATATATGAACAGAGAAATCTGTTCCCCTTCTTTCTGAGCTCCATTCGTGCCCTCAATGGTCATTCCTTTTAGATCCAACAATACACATCCTTAATTTTATTAACTCACTTTCGTCATCGTCCCCAGTGAGTCGCCCCATTTTTCTCTTCTTCAGAAGCTGCTGATTGTGCTATAGGTGTGTTACCTTTGAATATTGTACAAGTCATGGAGGGGTATTTATCAGGCGGATTTTAGGTGCTCTTAATTTGGCTGTTTATCATCTAGTTCTTATTAAGCTTATTGTTACAGGAGTCGACTGGAGCTCAAGTGGAATTTGTATTTGTATTATCTTATTCTTAAGGGTTTATTTGGTTAGCATCAAGATTGTGTAAATAACATAAAAATTTTAAAATAATTAATTTTACTAAAATAGATATACTATATATATAAAGTAATATTAACTAAATTATTTTTTATTTAAATTAAATATAATTACATTTAAGCCGAGTATAAAATAATCACAATTACTTTTTAGTGGGTTATCTATGCGCAATTAATTTTTCTCTTTCTTTTATCTCAAAGATAAGAAAAAAATCTCAATAAGTAAGAAAAATGGAGAATTTTTTTTGTATATAAGAACACCCACTTAATGATAATCATAATTAATTTAAATACAAAATCTAATGAGCATATATTAATCTCTTAAAAATATATTACATATATATTACTTTTACTAAAGGTTGACCATTTAAAATTTTTATGATCTACTTCATGTTAACCAAAGGTGTTATACTTTGCCCCTATACATTAAAACATCATAATTTGTAGTAATATTTTAATTTTCATGTCATTTACAATGCACAGAGTCAAAATACACCAAACACATTAATTTATGCATATAATAAAGCCAAAATACACCAAATCTACCAATTCACCGATAATTTAGATCAAGGCATAGTATTGCAAGAATTATATCACCATCAAATACCTTCTGGTGGATGGAGACGAAGGGACCGAGCCATCCACCATACCGGGCTTCTCATCCTTCCCTTCGGTCATTGTTGTTTGATGGCGCGGAAAGAGCAGCTAAGTAGGGCAGCATGGAAGGAGAAGAGATGAGGTGCCGTATTTTGGGTTCATCATTAACATATCTTAAGTTTATCTTTAACGTCTGTTAAAATTATTTTTAATCTTTGTGAGACCAAATTAATCACCCACGAGAAAAGGCTCATACGCGAAGAAATCTAAAAAATACATCCTGCTATATATACAGAGAGAGAGAGAGAGTTAGAGTTGATTATTTTATAGTCTTCTGTAAATATAACTAGAAAATGTCTGAATGAATGACATAAACATCATTAATTTGTAGTTATACACTTTGCTCCACTAATGAAATATAGTACGGATGTCCAAAATTTATTTTTTATTATGCAAACTATCTGGCTTTTAAGTTGTGCAACTGATTTTACTTAAGTTAGGTTGAACTTCGAGTTGAGCTTTTTAGAGTCAAATTGATTATCAAGTTAAATTGAGTTATAAACATTACATGGTGGTTTACTTGGGAAGAACTCTTCCCACGTTCTTATCTTTAACAAAATGAAAAGAGAATTTTGTTTTAATTCCAAATGAAAGATGTAGAGGAAATTATGCATAACAACATTAGGGTTTGAATTGACTACCCGACCCAAAGGTTTTAGGTAATTAATAAAAGAAAATTTTGTATCAGCAAGAGTGTCATTTAATGCCGGCCATTGGATTGGAATAATGATTTGGATGACGAGGGTAATTCTATCCAAGTTACAAAAAAATACAGTCATGTGATCTAGATGAACAACTAGATTTCCATGTGATACTGATATTCTTAAATCAGTTATTGTTGATACTAAGCTATTTTAATTAATAATATGGTTTAGTTTGGGAGAAATAGATATTCAGTTATAAATGATCGGAACGGAGCAATCGATACCCGATACTCGATTCTTAAATTATTATTTTACTTACAAAGTTAAACACCTCATTAATTTTTTGAGCAAATATTTTATAAAAAAATTGCCAAATATATATTTTGCTTCATTAAATGCTTTTTCATTAAGTTTCACTTTATAAAACATATACCATTATTATGTAGTTTAAATAGTTAAATGGGTACCTGCTAAAAGGTCGGGTTTGGTTTTGCTTTAGTAATATATAAATAGTTGGATTTGCTATTGATGGTAAAAATTAACCAGTAAATGATTTGAGTTTGGCTTATTAGTGATGGGTTTAAATGGTAAGTCTGGCTTAGGTAAATACAACCCTTTCCACGGGACAAAACAACATACCTATGCCTGTGTTCGTTAATGGATGGTAGAAGACACCTGATCATTTAGTTTAACCATAATGTTCTGAAGATTACCTTTTGTCTAGTCGAGACAAATCGTTTTAACAATTGCCTACCATCTTCAATGATTTTCAACCTCTCCAGCAAACATGTTCGTTTCATCGAAGAATTTATAGGAGTGCATGGAATCTGGCTTGCGACTCTTCACTACAATATGAAATTCAGATGCCCAAAGCCAAGCACTGAACGGTATACACTGAGAAAGAGCTAAATGTGCCCATTATAGACAAATGGAGGCATTTAAGCATGCAATCATTTCGTCTTGGAAATTAAGAGGCCTGGAACCCTAAAATTAAGCATTAGGCGTCAGGTTGGAAGATCAAACTGACTTGAAACTCAAATCTAGTAAGTTTGGCATATATGTCTTCTATTAAGTTGATGAATAAGTTTTATTCATCCCATTAAGAGTAAAATTGACCAACCTTGTCTATACCATCGATGTTCTGTTACATCTTTGAAATGTTGAAAGCTGAGAATTACATAGCTGCATTAGCATTCAAATGACCAGGCTTTCATTGATCTCAATCGTGAAGTAGTTTTTATTATGTGTTTATGCTACATTTTCAATTTCCACTTTTCACAAATATGAATTTCACTGCACAAATGAACGTGCACCATAGAATTCACCTATCTGCAGACACAAATATATTTGTACTCAAGAATGGCACATGATGAAGTAACAAATACCAGAATACTAATTGGCAAGAGCAAAATTTTGGAGCATTCCTCAAGATCCGCCAACCTGAAAGCATTATAATAGGTCATCCCTCAGCTGTTAGGTTAATAGATAATAAGTAATATGAGAAAATATATGTTTCATAGTTACTTCTAATATAAGAATTAACATGATTGCATTTACCAATCCACGAAAGATTGGCATACCTTATGCTAGACAAGTCAGGATAGATGACAACTGCTTCACTAAAATCCTGCAAGAGACCAAATTTGATGAAATGCTTTGCAAACAAACACCAACAGAGATTTGTATGCTGGCTCACATGAGGATTCCAGTAAGTTTACAGGACACAGATGTCCAAACCCCCAAATGATGCAAGCTATAATACTGTTCCACTTTCAAAAGAGTAAAATCAGGCATCTAGATTGTAAAAATGGTTAAAATTTCTATCTCATCATATCCGTCACATCAGCGCACATTATTGTAAGCACTTAAGCTGGAAATCCACAACAGTTGGTCTCTCTCACTCGACAGTGCATAGTTATACTCAAAAGCAAAGGGAAAAAAAACAAGTCATTAAAAACTAATCATCTAGACTTCACCTGGTTAGCTGTAGAAGCTGTGTATGTCACAACAAAAGGCATCCCAGCTCTTGTTGCTGCCTGTAAAGGTTATTTACCGCCCATGAGGTTTGTATATAGAACTAGTCTTATTTAGAAGATATTCAAACAACTGTAACACAAACCTGCAGGCCTATGACACTATCTTCCACAACTAAACAGTGCTTTCCTTCACTGCCAAGCTTCTGCAGCGCAAAATCCTATTCAGATCCAGTCAAACAGACAAATATGCACAATATGGATGTTTACCTTTGAGGCTGTTAAGTAAATTGATGGATCAGGCTTTTTCTCCTTCACGTCATCACCTGCAAGGCATGTGAAAAGGCATAATCAAGGATCACTTATCACAAGCTCTTTCATAGGGCATGCAGCTCCATACACTTAAGATTTAAAAATTTATGGGGCCAACATTAAAACAACTAACCACAAAAAAAATATTTAAGCAACTTGTATTTGGCTATCTGTTATGAAAGCAATCATGCTATTGCAAGCTCGATAACGTATGAAAAGTACCAGCAAGAAAGCAATCAAGATTCCTGAAACGATCCTGGACATGAACAGGAAATAAGAAAAATGGTTAATACAATAATTTATTGACAATACTCAATAATTGAAAGCTCGAAAATGCTAAACAAACGGCTCAAGTGCCATTCAATTCCCCTCTATCTTAGTGGAACTCAAATAAGGGAGATTACACATACGACAGTTCATTGTTACCTCATTTTTATTAACAGTAAAAAAATAGAATGAAACACTGCAGTATGAACTCACCAGTCCTATAATATTCTCAAGAGAGAGAATGACAGAACTCTTGGTGGCTGCGGAGCAAACAGCAAGCATGATGCCCTATAGTACGTAAAAATTATTAGAATGAAGCACCTTAGAGTGGATAGATAGCCACATCTATTATTATTTTCATATCAAGTGAGTGTTCTACAAGAATGTTGGAGTTAAGGCACTAATGCCGTTTTGTAGTTGATCTATTTTTTATCTTCTTCGCCTAATCCCTTTTGACAACTTAATTTATCGAAGAGAAAGATACTCCCGTAATTTGTCCCAGGCCACTAAAAGCGGATGTATGTCTGCTCAACAATTGATCTTTATGAAACTCTTGGCTAAAAAACATATAAACAAAAACTGAAAGCATATTGATCAAGAAAGCTCACAGCAGCCTTAGCTTCATCCATCAGCCTCAGAACTCCCGGCCTAGGCTCCACCTGGTCACAACATTAGCTGGTAAATTCAAAATCGGTCGTTTAGCACAAACAATTTGTACTCAACGCCAAACAAACGATAAATAGAAATCAACTCAATAATATCCTAACACTTCCAGATTTTATGATTTCTTTGTACCTTTCGGTTTTCCAGTCCAACAGAACACAACCATCAATCAGTTTAATCATTGGCGTAGCAGAATAGAATCAGGGCAAAGACAGACATTTTTACATACAATTGCCCAACAAGACCACGAGTTTTAAAGTACCATGTTAGTCGTAGATACAAGGCTAAAACAATACGACATTGCAAATATTACAATTTCTAATCACAATTTATTTCCTCGACAGCGATCAAAGACAGAATCAGTAAACAATGTAAAAAAACAGATTGAATTCACCCGAAGAAGAGTGAGTGGAAGTAAACTCAAACCTGGAGCGTATCAATTAGCAATGCTCTATCTGTTTCAGTCGAAGGGGGTGTTTGGAAGATTGAAGAAGACGGCCCACCATGTTGTTTGAAGTACCTGTAAAATAATCCAGAAAAGAACGGCCTTTTACCGACATATTTAACGGCAAAAAGAAGAGCGGGAAAAGAAGAAGTAAAAGTAAGTCCAAAGAGGAGAGAGAGAGACAGCCATCGCATCTTGGGTTTGCGTCCACCAATGAGATTCTGGAGCTCGTCGTAGAAGACGGGGCCCAGTGGAGGAGCTGGGAGGGGGAGCACCTGACGTCGAAATGCGCAAAGGCGTCGTTGTAGGCAGTGCGGTGGAGATGCTCGGACTCGAGGATGACGCCGTCGCAGTCGAAGATGAGGGCGTGCATGGGGAAGCGGAGGACGAGGCGGAGAAGTTGGTCGACGGGCAGGGAGTCCGCCGGCCCAAGAGCGAGATAGAAGGTCGGCGGCGGAGGAGGCATTGGAAGTGCAGGGATGATGATGACGACGACGACGATGATGATGATGAGTAACAAGAGGAGGAGGAGAAGCGTGGCGCAAGAGGGAATAATTCGGAGGTGGTAGAAGAAGGGAAGAGGTGGGGAGGAGATGAGCAGGTGGCCATGGAAGGAGGAGGGGATGGTGGCGGGAAGACAATGTAGGATAGAAAGAGTTATAAAATATGTTTGAGTTCCATGGACGTTGGTTCGTGGATGGGGAACGACTGATCAGACGTGGAGTTTCTTCTGTATGGCTCATATTGTGCGACTCTCTACCTGCACTCTCTGTGATAGAGCTAGGGACTTAAGAAGTACCTTTATCATTTTCATGACTTAAGTACACCAGCAGGCAGCAATTATACAAAGCTTTAAACAATCTTCACTTCAAAAAGATGGTGATCATTTAAAACTTTGTCAAAACTTGTCCCATCGATGAATGAGCGTACAAGCCAAGATCTACATGTATGCTCATCTTCCCACCATTTTAAATAAAAATTATTTAAATTTTGGGTAAATAATGGCCAAGCTTCATGATTCATGCTCCAGCTATTTTGGCTGGTCTTCACCCTCTTTTGTTTGATGAGGTTATTAAGACAATTCATACAATTTGTTTTTCTGTAATCATGCATCGATCTCTCTCCAGAAGGCTTGTTCCTTTCTAATGAGGTATACCGTGCCACTTTGAGGGCTGGGAAGAATGCCCTAGACGTTATCCTTGTCTTTATAAAACAAACAAATCTTGGTTACTTAAAATTGGTAATTTTAGATCGAAACGTGAAAATCGATTACCCTCTAAAACTAGTTCTTTATAAGCCGATAGAAATTCATTTTCGCCGAAAAGGCAAAATGGAACGATGAAGCGACTAGCACATTCATTCAATCATAATCAAACAACAATAATGAGGAAGAACGGTTGCACTGGAGTTGGTCACAAAATAATGATTTGATAATATATGATTCCTCATTGTTTTCAAGGAAATCAACAACGCATTCCAAAATCATTTTGCTTACTACAACATATAGCGTACCTATAGGCTGACCGATGTATCAATCCCATGCATTTCCTTCTTCCATCTATCAAAATTTCACCCGACCGTCGTAAGAAAGAAAAGAGAGCAACCACCAAATCAGACACATCATAACACTACCTCCTACTGTTTGCAGTTTTAGTTTTGTTCAAACTGGCTAATTCCTCAATCAACTTCCTCTCCTCCGCAGTTAGCCTCTTTGGGATTTCCACTTGAACGAGTACCAACTGATCTCCCCTTGGATACCGTTTATCTAAAGAAGGTACTCCTTTCTTTGCCATCACCAATTTAGTCCCTGGTTGAGTACCAGCAGGGACCTTCAGATCAACCTGTCCATCTACTGTTGGTACCTTTACGGTGGTTCCTAAGATTGCATCAGTATACGGAACTTTGCAGGTGTAGAGAATGTTAGTTCCGTCGCGTTTCAGCACCGGGTCGGGCAGCACGTCAATGAACACAAAAAGGTCACCCGGTGGACCTCCCCTTCTTCCAGCACTTCCCTCCGACCGCACCCTTAATCTGCTACCAGAATCCACACCAGCTGGAACCTTGAGATTAATCGTCTTGGTTTCTTAACTCTCCCATCTCCTCCACATGTCTTACAAGGTGTCGATGATTCTCCACTTCCTCCACAGGTAGAACAGGTCATTACCTGCTGGAACACTCCAAGTGGAGTTCGAGCGGAGGAGACAACCTGACCTTGACCTCCACATGAGTTACATTTAGTAGGTGTCGTGCCAGGTTTTGCACCTGATCCATCACATGTCCCACAAGTCTCAAGTCGGCTTATTCCAATTTCTTTTTCAACTCCAAAAACAGCTTCCTTAAAGTTCAACACAAGACTGTACTGCTCATCTTCTCCTTGTACCGGTCGGTTCCTAGCAGCACGACTGCCACCCATTCCACTCATACCACCCATACCTTCAAACAGTGATTCGAAGAGATCAAATGGATTGCTGAAGTCCTACAACATGTAATGATAGTAGTAAATTATAAATGGATGGTTTCCATACATTTGTTATTCTCAGAACAAGGACAAACAAAGACTTACCCCTGTGCCCATTCCAGCACCTTTTAGGCCAGCTTCACCAAACTTGTCATACAATGATCGTTTTTCATCGTCTGACAAGACCTGCAACACATTATCCAATATGTTCAGCATTTGTAATAGCAAGCAATGGAAAATCAAGAGTTGAGTGATAAACCTCATAAGCATTACTGATCTCCTTAAACTTTTGCTCGGCGCCAGGGTCCCTGCAGGAGAAAATGGTGATGAAGATCAATATACTCGCTAATGACAGAAAGTCATATAACTCAAATATCATTTAATCAACTAACAACCAACTTCATGTAAGAAAATATAAATGACAATTATGGCCATAGAACACATTTTAAAAAAATATATCTCTTTGCAGTATTGCCTATTGCATTGCTGTAATCTTTCATATGTTGACTTCGTCATTTGGAAAGTCCATGGAATTGGTGGACATCATTTTACGCAAAACAAATGTGAGTTATTCAATTACAATCAGATCACTTTATATGTCCTTTAGGACATGGCTTGAGTTTCAGAAAGGGTTTGCGGAGGCAGTAGGCCAGATAAGGAGAGGGCCAAATATCCGAGTCATCCTCCAACATACACACAAGCCCCACTCTCAACTAAACGCTCAAATTCTTCTATCCATTCTCACTACTATTTCCAGTATTTGATCCTAAAAATCGCCATTGTTCATCTTCAACTTCGCGTTCAGTCCCAGAACAGACGACACCATTTTGTCATAGTTTAACGAGGAAGGAGTTTTCTGCTTCCTTGGGAACTGAGGAGGTCCCGACCTGAGAGCGGCAGTAGAATTTCGCTTTCCTTGCTGGCAGGAAAATCCAGCCTGTCTCTTCATTCCCATTCATCTTTCTCTTCCTCATGTCTCCCCACAGGACATTTTGTTGATTTAAGAGCAGTGTGGAGTGAAAAATAGGAGATGATTCATCTCACTATGCCATAGTGAATGGCAGTTTAATTAGGGGTATGCCCATAAGAGGTGAGCCCCACCCAAATAAGGAATTCTAATGCTTTTCTCATTAATTGAGATATAAGTATGCGAGTTACAAACTCAATTCCTAATGCTCATCTTAATAATTGAAATATGTATGAGAGTTAGAAAGTCATTTCGGACTTCCAGTACTTGATGTTTATAAATAGGACATCAAAGGGACAGCCTAGGGACTAGAATCAACTCAGGGTGAAGTAGAATTGGGGATTTAGTCTGTGAATAGAGGGTTCTGTCCGCTATTGAGATTGAATCCCAATCTGTTAGGTGACTACCTTATTTGTAGTTTCAATTCAGTCTAATTCTGCTGCAAGGTGTGCTTCTCGGGTTTTAGATTATTTCCTTTAACATGCTAAAATGCAAATGTGAGAACTGGCCATGCATGGGATTACTTTCAATTTAACATCATGTGTGATGTGAATTTTTCTTCAATAGCGATGCTCTTTTTTTTTCTTAGTTCATCATTCAGGTCGATTTGCATGACTTTTGGGTCATTTTGAACACCAACATGATTAACAAATGTAGAAGATGATCATGATTACTGAGTCCAGGAATAGACTTCTTCATAACACACAAGTTTGATCACATGAGAAACTAAGCATATGTTAAGAAAAGAAAGAAATAAAGCATAATACTACTCACTTGTTCACATCAGGATGGTAATTTCTTGCAAGCTTCCTATATGCTGCAATCAGCAAAATATTATTGAAATTAATGGAACATCAACTGTTTCATTTAACTTGGAAAGATTCATAGAAATCCCAGCTTATTTTTGCTAATATGCTGCCATCGCCTAAACCTTAAACACTATCCATAAGTATATGAGATGAAGGAAAAAATAAATCAAACAAAACTAATAATTAATAAATACGTAGTCTAATTACAGACAGATAAACCAATTTGAAGACAATTGACCCAGCAGTTGACCAACAAAATTTTTTTCATCAATTCTCCATTAGGTGCTGATAAAAATGATTATAACCAGAGCCAGCATAGGCATAAATAAGAGAGTCATACAGAAAAAAAAATGCAATGCAGGTCTACCTTAAGTGAGATGTCTGAAACATTCATTAAAGAAGTCAAGAACCAAAACAAACAAAAGAATGGCAGGAGAACATACCATTCTTTATTTCAGTTTTACTGGCATTCCTTGAAACACCAAGGATGGAATAATAATCCTGAAAGTTCCAAAAACATTTGAATAATTTATAATCAACAATCACAGTGGAAACCCAGTAATTCTTCAAAAGAAAGAAAAAAAAAGAGGTAGTTGAAGGTCAGATACTCACACCATCAGCTCTGACAATGAGTCTGCTACTTCTATTTCTACATCGGTTATGATGCAAGCCAAAACTATATAGGCCCCTCACGGCCTCACTGGCAAATAAAGTAGCAGAGGACGAGGCTAAGAATTTGACTCTGCTTGAACCCCTGCACTTCATACAGAGATATTTAGTTTGATATCCATAGCTAAGTCATTCTACTCATTCAACTTGTGGTAAAGGTAAGGTTGTACACAAAGAAATACAGGGACATTCAGAATATGACATCAAGGTATAACGATTACCATCTTGGAATTTAAGTTATTAATCATCAAAGCAATAAACCATCACTGTCCAGTAGTTCCCAAATAAACAAGGACAAGACGTTATATTGACCAAAGCTTAGACTATGGCAGTACAGGTTGTCAGATAAACAAATTAACAAAAAATGAAAAATGGTAAAAGATCAAGTTTTACATAGGATGAGCTTTTTCACTATGTTTTCAAACCTTCTCGAGCCCTCTCACTGCAACGTATTAGGGTCCACCATGAAAGGGAATTGTATGAAAATGAGGAAAAAAAGATTGCAGAATCTAAAAAGAACATACAGATAATCTTGTCTTGCTGATTGTCGTTAGTTTTTTCTTTCGTATAAGGATGGACATACAACAAAAAAATAGTTGATGATCCAGCAATCTAATCTTTTGCATCTACACATTTTTTTATTGTGCCACCAGAAAAGATTTGGTGATATTTTCTTTCAAGAAGGACAGGTTAATTTCACAAAAAAGATAGATGTATTAGTCGTTTGTGTTAAGTACCAATTGTTTTTCCGATCAGCTTAAAAGCCGACTAATTTGGTAGGAAGCACTCGCACTTGCTGGAATAAATAGAATAAAGTAACAAACATGTATCCTACATATCACTAGATGCAATATTTTCTATCATCTCCCTAAACATCGTGCAATGACCATACATACATAAGCCTTGCAGTCAATGAGCTCAATGAACCATAATAACTAAGAAAAACTTTAAAACCAACAATGAAGAACTGTGATATGTAAAAACCACTGCATATTGGCGATGCAAAGGAGTATTTACATTACCAATGCCTGCAAGATGGAAAATTGCGAAGAGAAATACAAACAGATAATTACAGGCATTGACAAAAATAATTACGTAGAATTGACAAAAAGAGAGAATTAGTACAAGAAGTTGAAAGTGGTTACCTCAATTGGGATGCTGGCAATTTGTCCGACATAAAATATGCTATACTCCTGGGAGAGGAGTTCGTCACCCTAAGCGGAGGGCAATGACTCCATTGAGCAACCCAGGTGCCACCACAAGGAATAATTGCCATTCAATAATCCTCAGCAGAGGCAGCTCAAAGCCAAATTAGCGCAACTTTTAACTCCAACCACTGCTCACAAATCAAGGAAATCTCTCTTAAACCTCTAAACAAAGCCTCCAATACAGTGAACAAAAAATGTAAGGGGCCCGACAAGTAGTTCCTATTCAGTAACATCCACCATAAAATGGGTCGTGAAACAACACTAGCAGTACCCAAACAAAGAAGAAACAAAAACCAACTTCCCTTACCAATTAGCAAATGCCCCTATCCTAAGCAAATGAGCACCGGCCTGGAATAAAGCAAGCAAATTTCGGATAGAAAACGAATCTAGACAAGTAGAGTAGCTACAAAACAAGAAAAGGAGGCAACTTGCAACCAAAGCAGGATCTAATTCGACCTGTTTGCTTCACAGAAACGGGTTTTTTAAAAAAAGGCGCATAAGAGGTGACATCCCGTTAGGGGATGGAGCAAGATGGAACAACCTCGTCTTCTCCGGCACCAAACCGTCGGCCGCCGGCCGGACGAGGGGAAGGTCCGGCGGCAGGAGGGGCTGTGGGGCTTTCTTTGGCGGGAGAGACGGCGAGGAGTGGGTTGAGTAGGCGAGAGCGGCTCCTTAAAAGTGGCCCCTTGCCATACAATCTGTGGAGTAACTTTCATGTAAGGGTTTAAATTAGTTTTATTGTCATATTCGGTGCGAAATAAGCGGTAATTACCGGGTCAGGGCATATTTGCCGGAATCGGCCGATTCCTAGTGGAACCCGCCGATTCGAATCGGATCGGCAGCGTGCCGATCCGATTTTGGGGCCGAATCGGTCGGCCCCGAATCGGAGCCGAACTCGCCCGATTCACCCCGATTCCGACCGAGTTGAATCCGATTCGGAATCGGGGTGAATCGGGAAGAATCGGTTTTTAGTAAATTACTAAAATACCCTAGGTATGATATTTATTAAATTATTTAAGAATGGGTAAAATGGTAATTTTGATTTCAAAACCCTAAAATTAACCCACTCCCCTCACTCCGCCGCCGCTCGTCCGCCCTCCGCCGCTGCGTTTCCGCCTCCGCCGTGCGTCCACGACTCCGGGCTCGCCGCCGACCGGGCTGCCGACCTCGCCTCCGACCTCGCAACGTCGCCGCCGACGTGTGGCCGGACCGAATCGGCTGTGTGACGCACGAATCGCCGCCGACTTCGGGCCGCCGACTGTTCCTCCGACCGGGCTGCCGACATCGCCGCCACCCTCACAACCGCGCCTCTGACGTGTGGCCGGCCGACAGTGTAGTGGCCGCGAGACTTGCCGCCGACCGGGCTGCCGACCGCGCCTAGTCAGTGGCATTCTCGTAATTAAAACTTGACTCGTGTCTGACTCGAGTCAAAAATAATAACTAACTCTAAATAATTTTAAAAAAATCTTAAAAAATATTATAAAATATAATATACACAATAGTATTAAAATGACATCAATATCTAATTTTTATATATTTATTTTATGAGTTGTCAAATATTATATATAACCGATTTGGACCTATTCAGACCGATTCAACTGAACCGATTCCTGGCCGATTTAGACTGATTCCGATCTCACGATTCCGATTTCGATGTAAACCATGGGTCAGGGTGAGAACAATTCCGTTAAAACTTAGAAACGTATTATTGTCATTTATTTTTTGGGTCCACAGATGATGTGTGGGAGGTGCGTAGTCCCATTAATGGGTTTGTATAATTTTTTAGACTAGATTATGATTCGTATAAAAATTATACTTAAAATTAATCTCCATTAGCCCCCGCCAAATTAACCCCTCCTCCCATCAATCTCGGCGACCAACTCCACCGGCAGCAAAAGTGGAAGGCACCATGCCCATGTTAACAATTTTATTAGATGACAAACCCCTATCTTTGGTCTTGAATGAAAATTTTCTTACAAATATAGAACATGAGAAA